>JAVFBZ010147861.1:0-33393 GCA_032466195.1 Katharina tunicata | reverse complement strand
ACCCCCCCCCCCCCCCCTCTCCCTCCCCTGTGGACTGTGTTTTTTACGAGATTTCTTCCCGGTTTTCCACCATACACCGGCAACGCAAAGTTGTCATATAGGTGATATTCTCTTGAGTACGAAGTTAAACACCAATTTACCAAACAAGAAAGTAATTCATTGTCAGCTTTTCTCATGACTCCCACAGTATTATTATTAGCATGCACCACTCTCTCATTGCAGTAATTTTTATTTTGAATCAAAACAGTTTTAAATTAACCATTAATATCTGTTAAGCCCCGTAGAAAACTTAACATTTTTTTTTTTCAATTATATTTTCCATACTGCTGGCTGTCATCCTCACATACATAAATTGTGTACGTAAATTAGACAGAAAATTAAAGACAGTTTAAACTAGGTCCAGAAAGACTGTCTTGCTCAACGAAAGATAAATGTCATGGTACAGAATCTTATAATCTGCCCTGAATTATCAAATTATATTATTCTGTCCATGGGATATTACTGCAAGCCTATTTCTTAGAGCATTTATATATTTTTGGGTATTTTGAAATACACCGAAGTGAAGCATGGAAAAAATTGAATAGATAGTAATACATTGATCATGTTTAGATAGGCATAAAATATATAAACATGCTTTGTAGTAGTCATTCTTGTTGTGAGTTCATGCATGAAATTTTAACAAAGATACTTGTTAATAACTTCCATTCAGTGAGTTTACCAATGTGTCTGCACAATTTTAAATGTGGATATTGTTTGACATATTACTTACTGCTCTGAAAGCTTATACCTGGAGAACACTCAGGTAAAATAATTAACGTAATGGGTACAGTTTGGCAGTTGTGTACCTGTCTTTAGACTTCTGTTTTGTTACCTTACCTGGATGACATAGATAAAATAGTGATTATAATAATGATGTGGTAAGTATTTATTAACATATCTGAAATTTGTCCATAAGTAGTGTGTCTTTTACATAAATAGTTAAATTAAGCACACCAGAATTTCTAATCATTTTTTATTTCACCCAGTCATAAATGTTATATTAATCTAATACATTCTGGTTTTGACTGTTTTTTTTTGTATTTTACCTAGGTGACACTAGGTGAAAAAAATAGCGTTGTAGGTATGTTAAAATTATGTCATTTTTGTTACCTTTCTCTTGTGACATTACTAGTTTTATTTTTTTCATATTTTACCTGGGGTTAAGAGGTCAACTAGTCATTTTAACTTTAATGTGCTAAGTATTGATAAACATACCTGGAATTTGCTCTCATGTGGTGGGATTTTTGCATATATATGTCCGCCAAACACAATTCATAATTTGTTTTATATTTATCACTTTACGCCAAATAAAAGTCTTGTGTATTATTCATCACTATGCACAAACAAACCTCTATTTAATCTTGATTCATTCAAACTTAAAACTTTTTAAATTTTAACTACTGTAAAGGTATCTATTATGCTAATTAAGTCCAGAATATAATGCGGAGTAAGATCGTTATCAATAAAGACTTAGTTAGTCTCAAATTAGTCCTAATTGCATGGTTAAAACCGAAAATAAAGGTTCGAATTAAAATTAGAATGCTATTATCGTTTTCCAAGTTATTTGGGCGTGAAAGAAAAAATGATTGGGAATGTTACAAACAAAAGATATAAATGAATGTAGCTTAAAATAATATTTGAGTACAGTGTATACGGTATATGGATATTTATCAGATATTAGTTTTATTGATGTTCAGATCCACCTATGGTTTATTCAAAGTGCATGACACTGGCAGGTATTATTCCAGAAACACTTTACCTGTATTCACCTGCCTTACTAACAGATACTGTTGCTTTGACTTCCATCTCACTGAAACGTCTCTCCCCTTTATCTCAACTACCATAGATCTGCTATAAATTCTAAGGCAATTGTTCTAAAAAAATATAATACATGTATATTTATGCAAAGAATTTAAATTTTTTTATATTTTTTGTTTAATAATTTGATTTCTAGTTTTAACTTGAGCCACCGATCAAATATCAATATGCATCTTGATTGATATTTTGTTCACAGAAACTAGGAGCCTGTGTTCTGGAATCAGGCTAACTCCTATGGATTTATTGACTTGTTTTAACAAGGGATTATTGATAGTCTCCTAAAGGTAAATCCTAGGTGTAACCCACCACTGAGGTAGATCGTTAATACTACCTGTAGACATGCACTACTCTATACAAACAACAAAGCAAATAAGTATGGCTGAAAATACACCTTTTGACGTCCTTAATATGTTAGCTTTAATTAAGTTCTCATCAGGAAAAAAAAATCTCCCTGTTGATGACTTAGTTAAAACATCAAATGTTTCTTTTCTGTGCCGCTTTATTACAATCGCCTACTGACCATTCTTAGATCAGGGGGATGATTGTTGGCTGACGGAACCTAATGCACAACCCAATTCAAATAAACAGACAGCTTAAGGGAAAGCATACCTGTCTCTAGTTAGAACCTGGTGTTTCTCACTAAATGCATGGGTCTGTTGATCATTACAGTTTTAGTTCAAACAACGATTGTACGATTTTACGTCATATTCTGAGTACATGTGTACTGTATCTGTAATCCATCATTTCTCTGTTTTTGGTTTCTGAACCAGGTGTTTCTAATTGAATGCACCAATCTGTTGATCATTACAGTGTTAGTTCAATCATTGGCTAAATGATGTTATGTCATATTCTAGGTTTATCTGTAATCCATTGTTAGAGACTTAATATAGTTTGAACAAATTGAACTTTTCACTTCTGTCCAATTATACAATAATGTAATTAAAAAGCTCTCGGCTCATAAAGTTATGTTTTATTTTATAGAATGTGTTGCTCTTGACAAATTTATTTATTTATGCTGTTACATTTGTAGATGCCATTGAATCGCTTTGGCGAGGGTTTATCTATTAATGTTTACATATTATCGTGTTGAAAATTTATAAATAAATACAAAAACAACCAAACTCACGCATCTAGCCTCTGATTTGCCATGGGTGTTTAGCCATTGTTGCCAAATGGGATTTTGTATCCATTATAAAAAAATCCAAAGCATCAAAACACACGGAATAAAACTTCTAATAATATTTATTAAGATATGACCATACTTAGCAAACAGCAGTTATTATTACTGAAAAAGACATAATTTCAATAATTCGTTTCTCATTGGAACTAGTGCAAATTGATCTCTTATTTGATTTATTTACATTAGAGCTTCTGGATTGTCATCCTTATTAAATTTGGTGTTTAATAATTTATAGCTGTTATGGTGTTTGTTCTCAGATATTGTCAATGTATTTGTTCAGCTGATATTCAGATATTGTTAGAAACTGATCGTAGCAATCAATCAAACTGTCTCAAATCATGTGACAAGTAATAACAATTATTTGCCTGAAAATGATGTATTCCCGTTGTTACAGTTTAACAAGGAAGTAGAACATTTCTTTGTAAGCCTTTATTATATTTCTGTGTTATTTTTTATAAATAATTCCCGGATTCAAAGCTGATTTGTTGTGGTGTCCTGCAAATATACTGTGGTATTTGCAAGAGTCTTTTTATCATCTGGTTTCCCCTTACTCTTTCTACTGGTACATTGTACTCCGTTAGATGAGTGAAATAACCTTAAGTGCGACACAAAACACTGATCACACAAACCATTAATTCAACAGAATTTCCAAGTTTTTACTTGCTTTATTATGCTCGCCTTGTACTTCTAGTACAAGTGCACCAAATGACAGCAAAAAACACACCAGGTATGTGAGTAGAGTAAGATTATGAATCAAATTTAAGAGCCTGTGTGTTCAATTTTACAAAAAAAAAAACCCAGGTATTTGAGTCAAACAAGATTATGAATCAAATTAAAGAGCTTGTGTGTAAATTTTTACAAAAAAAACACCAGGTATTTGAGTCAAGCAAGATTAGGAATCAAATTTAAGAGCTTGTGTGTACATTTTTACAACAAAAAAACACCAGGTATTTGAGTCAAGCAAGATTATGAATCAAATTCAAGAGCTTGTGTGTACATTTTTACAAAAAAAAAAAACACCAGGTATTTGCGTCAAGCAAGATTATGAATCAAATTTAAGAGCTTGTGTGTACATTTTTACAAAAAAAAAAACACCAGGTATTTGAGTAGAATAAGATTATGAATCAAATTAAAGAGCTTGTGTGTAAATTTTTACAAAAAAAAAAACACCAGGTATTTGAGCAGAGTAAGATTATGAATCAAATTTAAGAGCTTGTGTGTAAATTTTTACAAAAAAAAACACCAGGTATTTGAGCAGAGTAAGATTACGAATCAAATTTAAGAGCTTGTGTGTAAATTTTTACCAAAAAAAACACCACATATTTGAGTCGAGCAAGATTATGAATCAAATTTAAGAGCTTGTGTGTAAATTTTTACCAAAAAACACCAGGTATTTGAGTCGAGCAAGATTATGAATCAAATTTAAGAGCTTGTGTGTACATTTTTTTCTTTTTGGTCATTCCTATAAGGTCAATTTGTTTACTTTTTTTTTTTTTAACCAGATTACGAAAAAAAAAAAGCCTTGCTGGTAGTTTTCATGTGTTTGTTCTCAAGACGGATTTGTTTACACAGACAATTTTAAATCCCAAAATATCTTAGAGTGGGTTTGTCAAACTTATTTGCTTTATTAGTCACGTTCGTATGAGTGTAGAAACCAAATGTGCACAATTAACTTCAAACATGGTATATCAAAATTCTTTATGTGATCTATTTTTGGGCAACTAATATAGCTATTGACGTTATCTAAAAGCTCAATAAAATATATTTTCTATAGCTCTATAGCAGAACAAAAGCTCCGGATTCCTATTTCACAGCATTGGGTTCCTCAATAGTGCTCCCAGGCAATTGGATGGTCTCTTCTCTACTCCAGTTTTACTTAAGTAATATAAATTCCCACCCTGTGGCAGTAAGCAGTGTATTTTTGCAGTGGGTGAGTTTTTACAAGACATCTAGATCTACTTCCTGTCAGTAATGGTGTATTGGGAGTGATAATAATAACAGTTATGGCCCAGCTCTGGAGTGATTATTATAGGAGTTATGGACCAGGCTGAGCGATGCATTGTTAGTCGCCCTGTGGCTCTTGTGCTACTCGACAAGATTGTTATTGTACCCTTATAGCTGTCTATCATCATCCAAACGCTATTTTAGATCAGCCTCAACAACATGACACCTTGTCTGATTTATAGAGTAAATAGTACCTATAGGTTACCGCCTCATGTAAACTACTTGGCCATTACGCCAATGCTATTTGCTGGACTCATTTACCCTATGCTATACTGTTTCATAAATCGATGCAGATCTGCCATCAGTCTCCTATGATTACTTCTGTGAAGTAAAAGAAGGGTCACATTTTTTGGACTTGCATTCATATCAACTGAATTTTAAATAATAAGCGATTATTTCAAAGCATAAGATTATAGGTAAAAATAAATTTTTTAAAGAAAACAAATTAATGTGACAGAAGCTCTATTGAGAGTAGGGGAAGGGGAGAATGATATTAATTTTGAAAATAAATAAAAATGTATATTAGATGTATATAAATGATTAAAATAGAAGTTTGAAAATGGGTAATATTGATTAATTTGGCTTCTGTTATATATAAGACGTATGTAAGTATGTTCTATAGCAATGACATTCAATAGCCTTTGTTTTTATTGAGACAAGCTATAGGTTTCTAGTGTTTTGTATCTTTGCCAAGTAGTACAGGAGATTCTGGGTGCCCTAACCAGCGCTCCATCAATGCGTAGTACAGACATCTAGTGACCTCTTTTCACGATATATTATTTACCTCTAGATTTTGAGGCAGGCGGTCGACTCTGCGTATAAGTGTGGATTTCCATTGTTCTTATGTAGATATCAGGATGGTTTATACCCATGGTTTCGCACCATAGTTTTCAGACATTTGCTTCTAGTTTAGCAGCATGGTTTTAATACATTTATTTCTGGTTCCGCACCATGGTTTTAAGACATTTACTCATTGTTTCGCAGCATTTTTTAAAGACATTTACTCATGGTTTTGCAGCATTGTTTTAAGACATTTACTCATGGTTTCGCACCATGGTTTTAAGACATTTACTTCCAGATAAGCACCATGAATTTAAGACGTTTACTATTGGTTTAGCACCCTGGTTTAAAAACATTTGCTTCTAGTTTAGCACCATGGTTTTAAGACATTTACTCATGGTTTCACACCATTGTTTTAAGACATTTACTCATGGTTTCACACCATGGTTTTAAGACAGTTACTTCTGGTTTTGGACCATGGTTTTAAGACATGTACTCATGATTTCGCACCATGGTTTTAAGACATTTACTCATGTTTTTAAGACATTTACTAATGTTTTTAAGACATTTACTCATGGTTTAACACCATGGTTTTAAGATATTAACTTATGGTTTCGCACTATGTTATTAAGACATTTACTTCCAGATTAGCACCATGGTTTTAAGACATTTACTTCCAGATTAGCACCATGGTTTTAAGACATTTACTTTAAGTTTAGCACCATGGTTTTAAGACATTTATTCTGGTTTTGCACCATGGTTTTAAGACAGTTTCTTCTGATTTAGCAACATAATTTTAAGACATTTACTTCTGGTTTAGCACCATGGTTTTAAGACATTTACTTCTGGTTTAGCACCATGGTTTTAAGACATTTACTTCTGGTCTTGGACCATGGTTTTTATGACCTTTACTCCAGTTTTTGCACCATGGTTTCTAGTACATTTACTGGTGGTTTCCTACAAATGACTGGCAATGTTAAGCCTATAAGTGAAATACAATTGAGTAAATTAATTGATGGTGTTTAACGCCATGCTCAAAGGTATTTTACTTATATGACGGCAGTGCATTCTATCAGAAGACAGCGACTCTAACACAACCAAAATGTGAAGTCACTTTATCGCTTATAGCTGTTGGAAAGATAATGTTCCTCCAGTGCTAAGTATGACAGCATGGATATAATCTGGAAACATACTGACTGCCCTTAGCCAGAGGGCCAGTGATGAATAAACTGTACTCTTTTTTTCTTTTTATCTGATTAACACAGTAGCTGGCATGATTCTGAGATGATGTAATAATGGACAGGCTGACTTCTGCAGTGCAGCCAATATCTGATGACTATCAGAGGTCTACCATTCCAGGGAACTGTGATGGCTAACAGCTGAGACCCATTCATCTTGCCTAATCCCTTGTTTTGGGAATGTTTCTGTTGTTTCATAATACTGATCAATCCAGCTTACGTCATGACTTTGTGGTTTAATTACATGTATTAGTTCGCTTGCCTATAGAATAACTGATAGATCAGCTTTAGGGCGTCGTGTTTGTACAGAAGATCATTATGGGCAGTGGAGGCCCATTTTTGTCTTCTAATGTGTTGTGTTGGTATATAACTAATGGTTTTGGTACTTATACAGAAACAAAAGATCAAACGAGCTTATGTAGGCTGCTCTGAAAGAAGACATTAGTGAAATGTATGGCTTTTATTACCATCGTTGTAGGTTTTTTCGGTGTGGTTCAATGCTATTGGTTTGCTATTGGGTTATACTCAAAATTGTTCATGTTGAATTAAGTCGCCAGTCTCCTGCAGTTGTCACTCTTGTACCATAATCATTTCAGTCTGATTTAGATTTCCTCTGAGTTATACTCAAAAGTATTTCATATTGAGTAAAGTTACCAGTTACCGACAGTTGTTACTCTTGTACCATAATCACTTCTGTCTGATTTAGACTTCTTCTGAGTTATACTCAAAAGTATTTCATATTGAGTAAATTTAACAGTCACCTACAGTAGTTGCTCTTATAACACCGTAATGTAATTGTAATAACCTACAGTACACTGTAATTCACCAAGCAAACAAACAACTCATCCAATTTATCTTGTTTAAGTGGCATTAAGAAGCTGGGTACATAACAAAAACATGACTGATGGATTTTCTACTTTTTGGTACATGTGTGCCCAGAAGTTGAAAATCAATCTTGGTCATGTTTTTGTCATCCAATTTACTTGATAATTTCTTATCACATTTCTCTTACATTGGTTAAACTGGTCACAGCTGGGTGTCATCAAATAAATACTTAAGGTGGTTTGATGTAAGATAAAGCAGCCTAAAGATCGAAATTAAATAGTTTGGTAAAAAAAATGAGATTTACAAAACTGTGAGTTTAGCACTATAGCACTATAGGGACGGTAATTTTTACCATTTATGGGAAACAACTATGATTATAGATTGATTATTTGACAAAAGAGTTGAATATCTCCCAGAGATTAAAGTCCATTGTATACTCTAACACTTGCGTACATGTATATCCATAATCTCTCAAATGTAACCTTCAATTTTGCAGTTCTTAGTTTTCTGAAGTAGGACACACAGTCATACAACTCATTTCATTAATGACAGGTGTTGACTAGAGAAAGCTTTGAGTGCACCTGTACTAAGGGCATCATGCAGTAAGGTGATTTGTTGAGGCGTCTTGTTCTGTATTCTGTCCAAGCCTTGTCTGATCTTGTTATGTTGAGGGTGGTTCCTTCAATTCAGTAGTCTAGCAAGCTATAATATGAGTGAAATAACCTTAAGTGTGGCTTAAAATCCCAATCATTCATTGAATCAATCAAATTTCTGAAATGACAGGTGGTAGTTGGCGAGAGCTTCCTGGGACCTCTACTAAGGGGAAAAATGCAATACGGTGTAGCATCTTGTTTTGTATTCTATACAAGCCTTGTGCGCATGCATGCATGGTATTCTTCTTGTTATGTTGAGTGTGGATTCCTTCACTGAGTAGCTGTTATATTATAGTTTAAGAATCATAAAGTATGGTGTAAAATGCCAATTAAAATGAGCAAATCTGTTATGAAAGGATTTCTTTGCTCTTACAGTACTCCCTTTATGGACACTTCCTTAGCAATTGGCATCTTGAATGCAGCAAGAAGCCACAAGGACAGCTCTAGATATGTTAGTGATATATCAGCATGTGTATGTGGAGATAAGGTTTATTGATACAAGTCTATAAGATTTGGGGTGATATCTGTTTCTGGAATGCCACAGTAAACTTCCACATCTGCTGCACACCACACCATTGCCAAGGCTCTGTGTGATCTTCCTGAGGCTGAACACATCATTGTTATCTGAGACTCTTGGTGAGGTAATCCCATTGGAGTATACCAACCCTGAAAATCTGACAAAACATTTTTATGAATAAAGACAATGTTCGGCATTATTTTGCTAGAAATTTGACTGAAAGTTAAAATTGTTGTCATAGCCTTTAAATCTTATTCATTTTATTTAAGAAATATTTTCTCTTAAGGTAAATTTAAAAGATGTAAACTGATGTAAAGCCTTTGGAAGTTTAGGCATATTACAGAGGCTCTGTACCTTAGAGAGGGTTTTGGGTTCTTATAAACACTTATGTAGTTGGTGTACAAGTCAAGTAAATCTTCTCAGTCAGAACAGAAGCTGTTTGCACCAGTAGTACACAAAGACCGTCAACTGTCTGGCTTTGTTTTTTGGAGTCTATCAACAGAAAAGCGATTGCAATCAAAGGCATCAAAAGAAAACATCATCCTGGGTTTAATTCACATGGAAATCTATCTTCTTGACTTCTGGAGTATAATTTTGTAGTTAAAGGTTTGAATGTGTTTGCACAGAATTGCCAAGTGTTGATTGGACAGAATTTAATAAAAATCAATTTACAGCCTTTTAGGTGCCGGAGAAGGTTTTCTGTCCAGTCCAGAAACCTCATTCCACTGATCTGGAGAATTCTATACGCTCATCGATTAAGGTGCGCTGATGCATAATGATTTAATCTATTTCTTGGGTGAGTAAATTTAACATTCACTAGAATTTGAGACGAAAAAAAATAAAAATAACATCGCGAGTCAAAATGAAATTAGATTTGTTTAGTAAATAAACACTGTTTGAGCAGAACACAAACTATATGGATTCCAAATGATTTCTTCTTGACGCTGCATTTTGCTTTCTGTCCTATGACCGTTTTCTGCTCCGCGTCAACAATAAATGATAAGAAGTTCCAATCAACATATTGTATTCTGTTAATACCTCAACAGATATAAACCTTGTGCCTTAAACGTAGTGTTCTTGCGAAGTAAGATTAATTTCTCTACATATACCATATTTTTCATATTGAGTATTTTTATTCCATTGATTTATTAATTATATCAACCAGAAGAGATTAATAAAGGCCTTGTTTTATAATATGAAGAAAACATTAAGATATTTCAAAACATTTGCTTCTACTTTGATCCGGTAAAACCTTTTTACCTGTAACAATTTTGCTGAAAATAAACTGAATAGATGATTAGAGTTGACAGGGATTATTTGTAATATAAGTAATTTTGAGGCTTAAAAGTCTGATACCAATGACCGTTCTAAAACCCTGCCTGAACACTCAATGTAACACAACACAAAAACGTTTTTCCACCATACACAAAAAAGGCAAAGTCATCATATAGTGAAATATTATAGAGTATATCATTAAACACCAATCAATCAATCAAAGTTAAACTTAATATATACTTGTATAATACATTTCCTATATATTGCATAATTAAAGATATCACCAAGTGGTCCCCAATAATAGCTATATTCAACATCCTTTGTACAAATTTGAAATTCTATTTGAATTTTGTTTTCTGCTTTATATCCAGCTTCCAAAATTAATCTTGTCATTGTCTACACTTTCTTACTAATTGACAATGTAACTTATTTTTTTTTCCAGATAATATATTTCCATTACCTAAAGTAGGACCATTAATAAGACTAACAGTATTGCTAACCCTTTAGCACATTTTTGCACAAATTTTACATTAGGTCTAACGTAACCTTCCAAAATAATTCTGAATATTTTTCTGAAATTTTGGTGCCATTTTCTGTCTCTGCATGCGTAATATATATGCCTGAATCTATTAAACAGCATGGTTGATGTCCTCTGATGACGCTGACTACATAAGTCATGTATTCCTATCACCAACCGCTGTATTAACGGCCTGTCTTTATGTTTATTGACTTGACATAACTACCGTAGGTCTTCTATATATGCATACTAAATTTCACGTTCATGCAAATCTCTATAAATATAATTGCATTGTTTACTTCAAAGCTGGTTTTATAGAGCGATGAGAAGAAAAATTAGGCAATTATTTACACAGTTTTTCATTTTCGAGGTGAATACTTTATCATGGATTTTATGGAAATTATCAGCAGATTTGAATTATGGAGGAGTTATTTGTTGGGAAGTCTACCTATTGACTCCGTAGAGATCAACTAAATCAGTAGCTTAAATCAGACATTCCAATAATGTGAGAAGTTATCTCTGAGACATGATTCAGTCAGTGTTTCTCGTTTTACAACAGCTCTGTACAGACACAAGTGGGGAATGTTAGAAATCATCTTTTTAAATTCCATTAGAGAATGGCAGCAAAAATTGAAAAGTGATTGATGTTAGATTCTATAGTCATATCTATCATCTACATGTTATAAATCACTCGTGTACAAAGAAGTGCTCTTCATTTATGTGTGGACAATGAGAATATGATTTACATGTAAGATAGACTTAGATAATTTTGCATACTGTATCATTTCATTTGTGTCTCTTTACGGGCTTGCAAACAGCAAGCCATTTTGATCTTATATTCATTCTTGCCAAACTTATCACTAGAGAAACAGTATAAAATTTCAATATGGCTAGTGAAGTGAGTTGACGTTTTTTTAAAACAATTTTTTGTTTGCAGTTGCGGGTGGTTGTGTGGGAGCCTCTTTAACCCTTGTGCTCTCTGAGTTAACCTACACAGGAAGCCGATTTGTTGTGGTGTTCTGTTTGTTAATGTTATGTAAATCTTTTATCCTGTCTTGCATGCTGCCAGCGTCGTTTACAGTGGTTTCCTTCACCAATTGGGCTGGCACGCCATCATTTAAGAGAAATAACCTTGAGTACGGTGTAAAACCCCAATCAAACAAATCTTTCTCGGTTTTCCAGAATAGACCAACAACGGAATGTAGTCATAGAAGTAAAAAAATACATCTATAAATCAAATAATGATTGTTTAATTCAGGTCTGCCCACTGTGATTTGGTAACCCAATATGCGAATTGTGATGGATTTAATAAATTAGAATCCACTGGTAACATGATTAAAAGAACAATAAATGCAGTAATTGAGTTTTCATTGATTTAATTTCATCATTAAAACTGTATTGTTACATTTAGAATATAAAAAGTAGTCAAAGCATTGGATGCTGCTTCATCATAACAACTATAATGTCTTAATTCTTGGTCTGTTTTATCATAGTTATATTTCTTATATCATTTTTCATCAAAGCAAAGCATCCAAAAAATGAATATATAAATACTGTTAGATCTATCCTTTAAACAAATTGTTTCCTCTTTTTATACCCACCTCGTATCGATGTTCAAATAATTGTCTAGCGTCTTGGTAAGTTTTAATCAACAATCTGCGGGTGGTTAATGGGAGCCTCCTGTGCCCTGTTGCTCTCTGAGCTGGAGAGCATCAGAAAGTCAATTTGTTGTGGTCTCCTGTAAATGTCCGGTGGTGTCATGGGATTTGTCGGTGTCGTGAAGGGTGGTTTTCTTTACTCATTTAGCTGACACACAGTCATATAAGTGAAATAACCTTAAGTATTGAATGAGTTTAATACCCCACTCAAACTAACCAACAAATAATCAACGAGCCAGCCGTCTCAGATGGTTAGATTGAACTGGTTGATTGGACTAACAATTTAGTGTCTGAGTTTTAAGTCTAAGCAGCTTAAGTCCTCCTTTCTTGAATCCATTACTCTACATATGTGTCTAGTCCTTGAAATGGGGTCACTTTGTGTAGTAATCATCATAAAGCCCTATCCTGTCATGTAGTTTTATTCTACTGCCACAACTGTTAATTACACTTTTCCACAAATTGGCTAGACAGTGCGAAACATCTGAGCTGTCTAAAAGCATGGTCCTAGAGTTGCACAGCCGCTGACCAGCATGTCCGGTACAAGGCTTTATTTCCTTGTAATCCAGGCATATTCACTCCCTGGAGCGGATTTTGTGTCGAAGTTTTACCCTTGGTTTTCCATTGATGCTTACAGCCAGAAAGAATTCATTGTCAGAAGGGTCTTTGACTTTGTTTACTCAACACGATCTAAGACCAGTCCAGAATCTTAGTCCACTTTTGTAGTAGGTCATGTGTCAGGTACTGTTCTATGGAATATGAGCCGTTGGTAGCTTTGTGAACTGAACTTTTTGTTTACTTTTAATCTTTGTATAACTGACTGGATATTCGTGTCATCTGTCATGTCATTTCCCATGCTTGATATTTCACTGAGTTTGCTGAATACTTTTCAATAGTTATAAGTCTTTCTTGAATCCAGAGTGGCTCTTTATATCTTTTCCACATTCCAGCTTAACATGAATGCGATATCCACATGTATTCTGTTACGGAACTGATCAAATTTGGCAGACTTGTGTGCAAATTTACAGAAAAACCATGAGTGGAATTAGCTTGAATCAATTGGGATTTCCCTTGATGTACCTTAACTGTCTTAGGCTACATCTCGTTGGTTTTATCAACATTGTAGAACAGTGTCTCACTTGAAACTTGATTGTCTGTGGTCTGTGTTGTCAAATTGAATAAAATCATTCCCAGCCAGCCGAGGTAGATATCGACAGCTATCTGATGGAGGTCTGTTACTTGATTTGGCTTTGAACTGACTGGCAGCGAACAGCACAAACCACAGTACTCGTGCAGATCCCTGTTCTAGAACGACAATCATCTCCCAAGAGCAGCTGGAATTGATTCTAAAGCAGGTAAATTTTATGTCATCTTATATTGTCTGTCTGGGGACTAAATGTTCCTTTACCTGTGTCTGTGTGTCTGGATATGAAGATATTTTTACAAAATCAAAAGTGACAAAATTTATCCCCAAAAAGTCCCATCAGATGTAATTTTTTTGTAGGGGGGGGGGATGATGGTGTGAAGGGTGAGTCACAAAATTGGTTGTTCTATCATTCAAAGCCAGAATCTGTCATTGTGTTTGTCTCAAAACTTGTATTAGAGGAGCAAGTATCGTTGTCGGTAGGTAAGGGGATTTTGTGGCCTTTTTTTAATCCACATGATTTGTTTGAAATGACTTTGACCATTGTGTTAAACATCAAACAATGAATCGATCAATAGTTTACAGTTTTCGTTTTTTGGGATAACACTGTGTTTCCACATTCCAGCTTAATATGAATGCGATATCCACATGTATTCTGTTACGGAACTGATCAAATTTGGCAGACTTGTGTGCAAAGTTTACAGAAAAACCATGAGTGGAATTAGCTTGAATCTGCGGAGTTCAAGTGTTTTTTTACGAGGTTTCTTCCTGATTTTCCACCATACGCCAGCAACGCAAATTATAGGTGAAATACTCTTGAGTATGATGTTAAACACCAATCAAACAAAATGAAACGTAAAGCAGCATAAGCCTGTCCTTTCATTAACCCATTGATCTGTGGATGTGTCTAGTCATTGTAATGGGGTCTCTGTGTGCCGGAATCATCATAAAGCACCATGCTGTCTTACGCTTTTATCTTTTACCAGAGTTGTTAATTACATTTCACCACAAATTGGCAAGACAGCAAGAAACATCTGATGCGTCTACGAGAATTGTCCTAGAGTCTTACAGCCCCTGACCCACATGTCCGGTCGTGGTTTAGAGGAATCACAAGGCTTTTATTTCTCCAAGATCTGGGGTTCTGTTCATGATTTTGATTTTCTCTTATAAGCTTTCATTAGGCCCTTCGTATTAAATTTCTGTGCCTGTCCGTGTTCCATCTGAAAGGAAGTCCCAAGCAACAACCTGTCAATTAATTTCTTGGTTTCCGCTGCCTGCCTGGCTTTTCCTTTCATTATTCGCTGTTAGATGCCGCTTTTGTGAGAAACTCTTCCCCTTGATGGTAACAGCCAGAAAGTGTTCATGAGCAGTAGGGACAGTGGCTCTGTATAATCAAGAGGATCCTACTCCAGTTCAGCACCTTGGTCCACTTTTGCAATAGGTCATGTCTTAAGGGTTATGAACTCTTTGTATAGTTTTTGTTCTCTTTTAACCTGTGTCACACTGTGGTAGGTCTGACTTGCTTATTGTCCTGATCCCAAGGTGTGTCCTGTTACATGCTCCATTTTAAAACTTATTGTAAATGTGACCTTCATCTTCTGTGGCTAATCTGATCAAATTTGGCTGAGTGTGCTTATCATTTACTGGGAATCTGATGAACACTAATAACGGATTCCACCAGGATTTTCCACCCATTGCCACATTAAAGCTGTATATGAATGTGATACATGTAGTCTATTTTAGAATTGATCAAATTTGGCAGAGTTTCTAGAAGCAGGAAAACCATGAGTGGAATAAGCTTGAATCAATTGGGATTTCCCATGATGTCCTGTAACTGTATTAGTCTACAACTCGTTGGTTTTGTCCACATTGTAGAACAGTATCTCACTTGAAACTGTTGATTGATAGGTCTGTGTTCTGAGATTCAATAAAATCATTCCCACCAAGCCAAGGTAGATATCGACAGCTATCTGATCGAGGTCTGTTATTTGATTTGGCTTTACGCTGACTGGAAGGGAACAGTACAAAAGATGTTACTTTTACAGATCTCTCTTTTACGAGGACAAGCATCTCAGCTGTAGCAGCTGGAATTGATTCTAAATCGGGTAAATTTACTGTCATCTTATTTTGTCTGTCTGGTCACAAAGTGTTCCTCTATCAGTGTTTGTATCAGTCAGATGTTATGTGTAGATATTCTTATCCCTGTCTAAACAGACAAATTTATTCTTGATTTTTGTTATGATAATATCTGATATATACTATAAAAACCAGTTTCCATGATGATTTAACTATGATCATTAAGACAATTCTTTAAAAGTTCGTTCAATTTCGTAAAGTTTAGCCCTAAGGTTAAGCTACTACATGTATATAAACCAGTTTCATGATAATTTACCTACAATAGGCTTTACATGTATAATCAAGATTGGTATTTGATGAAGGTCATAAAGACAATTCTGTAAATATTGGTAAAAGTTTGCTAACGTTTAGAGCTAAGTTTAAGTACATTGTATAGAAGGGGGTGGTTGGGTGGGAGCCTCCTTTGCCCTGGTGCTCTCTGAGTTATTGGGCACAGGATGCTGATTTGTTGTCGTGTCCTGTTTCGTTAATGTTATGTAAATGTTTTGTCCTGCCTTGCCTGTTGCCACCGTCCTTTACAGTGGTTCCCTTAACGCACTGCTGTTTGATTGGTCAAAACTTATCTAACATTTTAAAAACATTGAAGTTTTCAGTGAAGGTCTATGTGTTCCGTAATGGTCATAAATACCCATCCTGTCTCAAGGTTTGCTGCTCAGTCAGAGTTCTTAATTACGCTTCACCACAAATTTTGCAAGACAGTATATAAGAAACATCTGATTTGTCTATAACTATGGTACCAGAGTTGGACTGACCAGCACATCCGGTCGTGGTCAAGAGAGTTACAAGGCTTTTATTTCCTCCTGGTCCAGGCTTCTGTTTGGGATTTTGAGTTTTCTTCTGAAAGCTATCATTTAACCTTTGGTATTACATTTCTGTGATGTCCGTTTTCCATCTGAAAGGCAGTTCAAGGAATTTCTTGGTTTCCATGCCACTTTTGCCTTTCCATTCATTATTTGCTCCTTGATTTGACTTTTGTGAGGAAATCGTGCCCTTGGTTTTCTATTGATGGTAACAGCCAGAAAATAGACGGTGATCAGACAGGTAAATGACCTTGAATAAGCATCTGCCTTTTTCATCAGTGAAACCTCATAATCCACATTTTTTTGCCATTCAGTTTGTAACTTACTTTTCTATGGACTTCATCTGCTGGTATTTTCGTATTATATTTCTTTTCTTTTTTCATCCTGTATAACATTGCTTGTACCAATGACTTGATAAGTGTCATTACCGGAGGGAGGCTATAACACGTCATCTCCCTGTTTAAACTTATTCTAAGTGTGATGTTTATAGCCCGTGTCTAATCTGATCAAATTTATCCGAATTGACTGAATCGTACACAGGAATACTGATTCACACTGAATGGATTCCACTGTTGATCTTCAAACCAGTAGCACGTCTAAGCATAATATAAATCTGATGCCTGTATTATGCTATTGAATTGATCAAATTTGGCAGAGTTCCTGGAAACGTTTACAAGATAGCCATGACAAGGTGTGATGGCCGGTAACTGTGTTAGACTATGTCTAGTTGGTTTTGTCGATATTCTAGAACAGCATCTCACATGAAACTGTCTATTGGTTGGTGTGTTTAGTAAGATGGAATAAAATAATTTCCAGTCAGTCTAGGTAGATATCGTAGGGGAATCTTACTTGATTTGACTCTTACAATGACAAGCTTCACTCTGGAGCAGCTGGAATTGATTCTAACTCTGGTAAATTTACTGTCATCTTATTTTGTCTGTCTGGTCATTAAGTGTTCCTCTCTACCCGTGCCTGTTCCAGTATCTGATTTGATTTGAAGATATTTTCACTTGATCAGAACAGACAATTGGTGACATTGGTTACAAATATGTCGCATAAGCAATATGTATTTAAAAAAAAACAATTTGGGCGGGGGGAGGGGGATATGTGCAGGAGGGACGTTAAAGGGGGGAAAAGATTTGTGTATCAATGCCATCAAATTAGCAACATTTGTAATTGAATATAGATTACAGACAGCCGTAAGATTTTGTTAACCCTAAATTATCTGTGATTTCAACCACCTATCAGTGTCATCTTTTTGCAAGTTAATTTGTCTTATTGTTTTGGTAAACGTTCGTTGGTATTTAACAGCATTGCAGGTAAATAACCTGATTAAACATAATGAATGTACTTCTAGCCTTGGATTGGTAGATTGGTGTTTTTACGCTGTACTTAATGTTATTTTACTCATGTGACGGCATGCTAGCCCAATGAGTGAAGAAATCATCAACACTGGCAACAGATAATGACAGGACTCCACAACAAGTCAGCTTCCTGATGTCCCTAAGCTCAAACCGGACCAGGGCACAGGAAGCTCCCACCATCCACTCGCACAGTTCTATCCAGGTCTTTACATCAATAAGACTACTCCAACCATGGAATTGTTGATATTTATAATTAAGCTTCTTTTCTCTAAGTTTTTTTTAATTGTTTGGGTTTATGTATTGAATTATTAACAAAAGTGCTGTGTGGTACAATTTCAAAGGGTGTGAGGTTTGCTATAAACTATTATTATAATAATCAATTATCACATTTTTTAGCCTGCCATTGTTGACTTAAATGGACTCGATTGTCTTACATCTGGTGATCAGGGTATTGAATTTAGACTGTTGAAAGTTTCGTCAACAAGATGGTATTTTTACTTTTATTTAATTTTTTATATGTTTACATTTCATGTGCAATATCTTGTATTTGACATCCTTTTCCTTATTGAAATTTGTACACTTAATCACTGAGATGCTGTGTGTGTTCCTGCCTTTGAACTAGTGTATGTTGATTTACTTTAGGTGACTTTTTGTGATGACTTTATTGAACACAACATGTTAATACCACCCCCTTTTCTCGTAGTGCGACTATTTTTTCTTCTATTTGGGAAAACAAATGTTTTTAGTTTCGATGAATTGGGTAGGCAATCAGTCAATGATTTCCTGTTTATAGGAAATGACATTAATTTGATGAGATTTATTAATCTCTTTAAACCTACGTCACAGTCATAACTAGGTTGTTCATGTGATAACAATGTTGCTGCAAAATTACTCCAGCCTTTTCGTTTATGTCTGAATTTCCTCACAGATTGACATTTTTACGAGCTAATTTATTAGAATTGCTTTTCAACGACACATTAGGGACATGTTATTGGCACCATTTGATTGGCTGCTGATTACACATTTGAATGAAGTCAAATTTTATTGGATGCATATTGATTCTTATCTCTCGTTGCCGCTTGAAAAAAGTCACAAATACTACACGTTATGTAGGACGAATAAAATATGATGCAGAAAAGATGTTTTTTGCCTTATTCATGTAATTTGCGACATGTTCATTAAGATACAGTATATTGGATGAACTGTTATATTTTGGTTTAGATGATGAAAAGCTGTCCAGTTGTGTGACATTTTAGCCTAGTGATTCGATTGAAACCACATTTGTAACTTTTTCTATCATAAAAGTGTTAAATAGGCATACTTTATATGTATGTAAAAGGTTTTTGTTTTACAGCTATTTGCACGGTACAATTGTGCCCTGTGTTGCATATCTTGTAAATATCTACATACATGTATTAATAATGAATGCCTTTCCTGTAGATGCACAAGTTACGTAACTATAACAATTTGTTATTAATTGTAATAATAATTGTATTAAAGAAGAAAAAGTTCAAAATTCAAATTTTTTGCTTTTCTGAAGAAATTATCATTTCTATTATTATAGGGCCCGCGCCGTGGCTCAGTGGTTAGCGCGTGGTTTTACGAGGTTTCCTCCCGGTTTTCCGCCGTATTGAGTAGAGTAGATTAAGAAGTGGAGAATCCGTCGTCATATAAATGAAATATCTTTAAGTACGACGTTAAACACCAATCAAACAAACAAACAAACTATTATTATAAGAATATTGAGTTTCTTCAAAGGAGACCAGGTAAACTATCCATAGTTTCTTGATTTTCTGAAGAAAATACTGTTTTTATGATTATTAGAACTTTCAATTTCTTCAAAGGAAAAAAGTTAAACATTCCTTTATTTGTATCATCTCTACTTACCTGATTAAAGATATATTTACCTTTGATGGCTTGAATGGTCTGGCTTCTGTTATGTTATCGTGAGACAAGTTCACTAACCTAGGGGAACCTTGGGGCGTACAGGCAGGGTGTCCACTTACCTTCACTTCCGGTATGTTCGTCTAGAAATGTCAAAGGTGGTAACACAGATCATTGCACTATTGACAAATAAATTTACGAGAGAGATTCCTTTAGCTCAAGTGACTTTCTAATGGACATTAGATCTCGTTCATCATCTGCTCACGCTGACCAGTCAATTTTATTGGCCTTGGAAGATCCGAGACAATTGCAACCATCCCTCTACGGTTTCAACAATAGACATGAGAACTGATCGTCAGCCTTTTCTGCAGATTCCAGTACAAAGGCACTGCATATGCAATATATCTTTTATATTTCTGTACAGACATTTTATACTCAACAAGCGGGTGGTTTGGTGAGAGCTTACCCTGGTGCTATCTGAACTAAGGGGCATCAAGAAGCCGTTTTTGTTTGTTTGTCTTGGTTTTGCTGTCTTGTTTAGTTGCTTTGTAAGTGTACTGTAGAGTCTTCTGTGTTGCCAGCGTCGTTCAGGTTTTAAAAAATTTCTTCACCCATTGGGCTTGCATGCCGTGATATAAGTGAAATAACCTGAAGTACAGCTTAATACCCAAATCATACGAGGAAACTAGGAACAACGCAGAAACAATGCAGAAATGATTTATTTTGTTAAATAAAGCTGATAATTTTTCTGATAATCTGGCACCTATACCATCGTTAATGTACCAGAAAAGTTCGCTGTCATATATATACCTTTGGAATGTTACCTAGTTCTCTGGTGGCTTTGGAGGGTGGGTGGGTGGGCTGCAGCCTCCTATGCCCTGGTGAGTTAAGGGGCATCAAGAAATCAATTTGTTCTGGTGGCATGGTTTTCATCCTGTGTGGTGCCTTTTTGTGTTGCCAGCACCATTTAGTGTGGTTTCTTCACTTGTTGGACTGACACGCTCTTATGTGTGAAATACCCTTAGGTACAGTGAAAAAACCCAATTAAACAAATAAACTAGGGGATTTGTAGATCACTAGGTTATTTCTTTTATATTCTTGTTGTAGGAAAAGTCTGCATACAAATGAAATGCGCTTTGTATGAAATTCAAGTCAATCTTGCCAACCTGTTTATATGGGGGAGGCTTACTGGTGGCTTCAAAAACAACAGTAAATGCAACACATGTGTCCTGTCTGGTCTGTGTATGAAAATAGTAAATACATATCTCATTTCTTTCTTTACAACGAGATAAAGTACAAAATAGAAGATAAATTTCAACTTTTATAATTATCTGAGGAAAACGATACAGATGCTACAATTGTTTTCAAGTAATGACGTTTAGGCTCAATGTTAATGTACAAGTAGGAAGTGTAAATTGAGAATGGCTAATCCAAACAGGGTTCATGGCCTTTAAAGGAAATTAGAAACGGTTAATAATTAATCTGAGGAAAGCAATCGCCCACCTACATGTTGTACTCTGGCTGTGTGCATGTTAAATGATGACAACATGACTAATCATGTTCTTATAGATTATTTTTCTATAAATGCCAGAACTCTCAAATCTCTAAAAGCTTTTAACTTTAATCTTTCAAATGAAAAAAGTTAAAAGGAATTTAGCATCATAAATCAGGTTAATCAAATTTGGTAAACTAATTGGTGAATTTAGCTGTAAAATATCATGTGATATTTGAAAATGTATATTCAAGAAAAAAAAAATGGGGGCAGTGGGATTTCTGTGTTATTTAAAACATCAAAATTGAGGCAAAAAAATAATATTATGGGAACTATGTAAAAAAAACTTTCTGACAAAAAGGAAAATAATAAATAAATGAATAAAAAAAATTATAATAGCAAGTGTGTTTGCTTGGCTATAAATGAAAAGGAATTTTTGTGATTGCAATAAACAAGGAATATAACAGGCTGACAGTTGTGTTATCTTATCTCGATCATTTGCCCTGAAGTCGGAGTGAAGTCTGTCGATATTTTTATGCTCCCTTCTATTTTTGTGATATTGTTTATTTTGACATATTTGAATGGATGCTATTTGAAGTAAGCGGTGTGACAGCTGGTTTATGGTAACAGAAATACAAATAAACACTCAGGGTACGATTATAGGCAGTGTGGGGCTATATAAAACTTCATGATTTCTGGGATGCTGCTCTGAGGGTTGTTCAGTTGGACTACTGTACCCCAATAGATACAAGTCTTGCTTTGGTTCCCGTCTGCTGTTGACCTTTGTGTGTTAAAGGGAAGTTTTTTGGGTAACTGTGTTTTCTACCAGCAATGGGAAGTAACCATTTAAGATAATTGACGTTGAGCTCAATTTAACCCCATTCAAACACACAAGAGTGTCGACCTCCGATAAATTATTTCTTTATTTGAGTAGGGTTTTTGTTGTTAATTTTGGTCTTTAGAATAAAACTTTATAACTATTTTATCAATCTTTTATGACAATACTTCTCTAGTGGAGGAAAACTTATAGATCATTCAGCTTTAAACTGATTTTGGTTAAGGGTGTGAATATCTTGTTATTTACATCAGAACAGGCTTCGGGGCAGAAGCAACCCTATTTGTGTTTTGTGTATTATAATGTAACTTCTATAGTTTGTCTTACCTGGCTATGCTAACCCTATGTTTATCTTGCTTCTCTTTATGTTTTCACACTATCCCATAAAGAGTGGAATATCCTTAAGTATGACATGAAAGCAGAAACAAGCACACGAATAATCATTGCATTGGGTTTAAATATATGTTAAGATGATGGTAAGAATCATGTTATTCTGTTTTCAAATGTCGTCAAAATAGAAACAGCAGCTGGTTGAGTGGGAGGCTCCTGTGTCTTGGTGTTCTTTCACCTAAGGCGCATTAAATGTACTGTGGTGCCGGTGCCGTTTAGGGTGGTTTACTTCACCCATAGGACTTAGCACGCTATCATGTGAGTGAAATAAACTTAAGTAATTTGTTTGTAAATAAACAACTGGTGTGCTTTTAAAATTCATAATCGAAACTATAATATTTCACTAGAGGAAAATATTTTTCTAGTGATCATGACTGCAAAGAAAACTTTTTGATATGTATTGTTCAGAAGTTATTTCTTTTTATATTATACTGGAGTAAGGTCATTACTTTAGTATGGTTCTGAGGCCGGCACTTATGGCATCTCTTTAGTTTTCTCTGAAGTGTTAGTATTGATTGTTTAAGAGAACGTTGTATTTTAATTACACTTTGTGTGCCAGAAATAATGTGATGCTGTTGTTGTAATTTTATCGGAACAATGAATGAATGGCTGTAAAACATCCCCAATCTCACCACTCACTACTCACTGTGTCAGTTTTCACTGCGCTGGACAAGAGAGCACCTTTAAGTGGGAAATCAACAAATCAAGTCTTGTTTCATGTTGATCATTAATCTCTGTATCTATAGCCAGTCTAGTGTGGAAGAGTTAGCCATGGTTCCATGAGCATGGAGTACAGTCACCCTTATGTATTTCTTGAAATAGAATTAAAGTTCTGATTGCCTTACATGTATGTTTATATCTGAATAAGCCTCACTGGATAAATATAGTTTTTTTAATAAGTTAATAAAAAAATCTCATTGTTTATTGTTCCTTTCTTTTAGGGCAGGTCTAAGCTGGCAACAAAAACCATAGCTGATACCATGTTTTTTGTTTAAATATCTTATACTTTGTCATTATTTTTATTTTTTTCTATGATCATGCACCAGGGCTTTTCTTTCAACCCTAAGGCTGGCATACTGCTTTATGAGTGAAACAATCTTAAGTTATGCCTAAAATCCCAATCAGTCAAAGAAAAATCTGTAAGAGCTATACATGTACCCTGATATACTTCCTCGAATGTAACACGCTTCATTTCAATTCGGACTAATGCTTTCTTTATTTTTATTAAAAAATGGCATGATTTGATTTATCAAGAGAAACTCTTAACCAATAAATGTAAAAAAAAGTTTTATATTTGTAGATCTGTTGAATACAGAATGTTGATTGAAATGGTAACTTATATTGATTTTTGTACGCCTGCCAATGAGCTATGAAAAGGAGCAATATATGTCGATATTTATTTACAATGTAGTTTATATACCTTAGAGTTTATAAGTATACAATTTCTTTGATTATCAGCTCGATATCCCTAAAATACCAACTAACCTGTGATTGACTTATCTTTCGTGACTTGTTGAAGAATTGACATTGGATTATTCTTTGATCTATGAATATGACGTGGATTTTTATTGGCCCGTGGCTATGAATCAGACGTTAATTCCTCTTTTAGCCTGACTTTCCAGAAAACTGAGCTGAGATGGTTTCTTGTTTTAACTATTAATCAATCCCATAATTTATCAAGTTGTCATTGTCTCTGGTACTATTATCCGAACGAAGTGAAGCATAGCTAAATTATAGATAATGGTTGTCATCTAAAGGCTAGATGGTCCTGCCTTTTGATCTTTGGGTTTCACTCTCCTACCCACAGGGTTCATTTACCAGATACGCTCATTGATTACAGATTCGATGCCCTTGTGCCGATTCCCAGAGTAACCCCTGAATAGCTCTCCTACTAAAGGTGTAAATCTCCATCTTTTGAATTCACAGTTGGTTTCCCCACCAGACATTACCTGATTTGAGAGAAGAGTAGCTTTAGCCTGCTGCTATTACTGGAAATCAATTAGCCCTTAACTGCAACATTTTCTTTGATGTCTTCTAAGTATTCAATCAGCATTAGTGAGGTTTGATTTGGATCCTTTTTGCTCTCTGTCGAAATGCTTGACTTAATCTAGCTTCCTCTTTGTCCACCTTTTTAAAAGCGGTTGCTGTTTAATGCACTCTGCTATTTTAAATTCTATCGCACATTATTGGTACATTTATCTTTAATTGCTGGCATTTTACCTTTAAACCGGATGTAACAATTATTAAGGTCACTGCTCTTTTGATTAATGTTGTTGTTGTCACACCACACCCATGTTTTCCCTCTACAGAGAGGTGTCCGCGCTTTAGGTGTGGTGTTCGTTATACTGTAGGCTTGATTCTCTTACTTGCAGATCACATTCAACCAATGTAAGGGTTAAGTACAAGAGCTAACTGCAGGCCTACTATAATGCTCTCTGATATTTAGGGCATGAGAAAGGTGATTGGTTGCGGTGCAATCCATGTTTGAATCCTTTGCTTGTCTTTAGTTCTATGTCATAACATGTTGTTGACATCAAGGGTGGGTTCCTTGACCCATGGGGCTCACACCCTATCGTTTGTGTACAATGACTTTAAGAACCCTTATCTAACAGACAAGCTATCAAAGTAAGGGAGCGGATTCTGCAAAAAGTAAGCGTTTAGTAAAGGTTAAATAAAACACCCATTTTTTGGGGGCTTGTAATTAACCAAAATATTTCATAAACAAGATGATAACAATATAAAATTTCACTAGTTACTTTTCCTGAATCATTTTCAGAACACCTACCCTAAATTCTCAACAAAGTTGACCCCTTCTCCACTTAAACTACTACATATTACACGAAGACTGAGAAGGGCAGAAGCACAACCTTGACATTTTTTTGTGAAACTCAGACTTGAAACTACCAACAACTATAAATTTTTACTCCCCATTCATAAATTTGATAAATTACTTACAACTTCTGCCCTTTAGATCAAATTTGTTGAGAATTTAGGGTTTAGTGTACTTTGGAGCTCTGACAGATTTAACACATAGTAATTAAGACTTGAAAACTTTTATTGACTTAAACTTATATAGGCAGAAAAATGCAGAAATATATAATACAATATGCCTTTTTTCATAATTATTTGAACTTAATTAATCAAAACTGATCTTTTGGGCTACTGGCTCAAATTGACAAATCTACACTGACAAATACAGATTTGAAAAATCAGCATTTTGTATGTGGATACATAGTGTCATTCTGCTAGATGATTTCGGATCACAGTTCTAGGTTTCTTTCAAACATTTTCAGAGAAGAAAATTGCAGATTGTTTCATGAGAGGTAGTCAGGCTTTAATTATATGGGTCGTTGGAAGATTTTTGTACAATTTTGTTTTCTTTATAACTATTGAAATGCTGGTCCATTATTTCTTCTCTGTCGATACAGAGCTTTAACTATTGTCTTTAGACCTATGGCTACGCTTTGATGCTATCATAAACAGGATTTCCATTTTCTTTCAATATAGTAATATCACAGTATGTTGGCAGCTTGATTACCGTTGTCGTGCTGGTTAAAAGGCCTTTTTCGTTTAATATCTTTATCTTTTGAGCATTAAATGAAACTCTTTCATCATGATTAGAATAAATCATTCTTCGCTAGAGCTATTGCACATTCTACATGCAGCGTTTTAAATTGACTTTTGAATACATCTGTCCGAAAAATATTTGTTGTAAAAACAAGTCAACATTTAATTATTATTTATAGGGCAATGTAGACAAAAAAATTTGATTAGAAAATCGTTAAGATTATGGAGGAAGGCCTTTTATGATCTGGACTGTTTGTCTCCAATGTAGCAATCAAATTGTGCCCGGTTGATAGTTACTATGTGTCAAGATAATGAACCCAGCATATCTATCATCATCTATATATCCTGAATTAAACTACCAGAGTCGCTCGAACAAAGGTTGCTTCATTATGCCAGGAAGAATTGGTAATCTCTTTTTGGTTGAATGAATTTGCCATGTTTCTTGGTTCCCAGATAGCCATCTTGAATCTTGTATCCCTGTAATGGCGCCAGTGGATATGACATAATCATTATTCATCTTGGTACAAAGAACATAGGAAATATGGAATTGGGCAATACAATGCCTCGTTTTATGTCTTTATTGGATTTATCTGGACAACAATTTTCTCACTAAATGCATGAGCTGTCATTGAGGTTTAAGGAAGAAATTTGTCTCTTAAATATAATTTCCAGTCAGATTTAACAGCAACAATTATTAACACATAATTGAAGGACAAAAGCCCAATCTGTTTTAAAATTTTGCAGAACATGTCTGTTCAATTAAAATAATGTTAATATATTTACTAGCATGCTAAGTATAAAATACCAATCTATTCTCTTTTATAAATGTAGAAAATTTTAAAAATTTCCCAGAAGAATAATAATAATAATTGAAGACTTCCTCACAAACATGTTTTGTGTGAAACTATGCGGCAGTAGTTAATCTATAAGGAAATACTAAAGTAAGAAATACCACCTATAAAATGATTTATTTGGTCATTTGTACGCCCTCTTTGTAAGCTGGCTGTCTCTCCTCCTGTCCTTAAATGACTCAAGAGTTTCATAAATCTTGTGTCTATTCTATTCAATCGTTTTTATCTTCTTCTTTTTTTTCACGAGTCAAAACTTACAAAGAGTTTATGACAATAATTTCATCTGAATTGTAATAAAAGCAGCACATGGGATCATTTCAATTTGTCTTTCTCAGTATGACTGTCTGTCTATCTTGTCCATAACCATTGCAAAAAAACGTGTGTGTTCTTTAAAGTAGTCCAGTTTGATCAAGCAGGTAAATTTGTTCCCAACAACAAGTAGTCTAGTTGAGATTTGGGGAATTTTAAGCTATTTTATTTCATTGCACTATTTTTGCTATGTTGATGTTGTAATCATTTTAAGATTTAATTGTATTTTATTAAAGTAACACTTTAGGAGATGTAGTGCTTTGTCGTCTTTGTTGTCTTCCGAACAACCTTCCGATGGATTATTGGTTATTTGCAAAACAAAATACAGATGCAAACTGAATTTTTATTGAACTTGAGATGTTATATTAAATGAACAATATTTGATGGAGGCCAAAACAAATGCTATTGAAAGTAACATGACTGGAGTTAGTAGTTTAGGGAATGACAAATGAATAAACACACAAGTTTTACAATTATTTATTTGGTTAAGCGGAAACACCTTCAGTAAATGTAGGTTTCTATGGTCCTCTACCAAAAACTTCATTTCTCGCTTTAATTTGAATTGATCACTTTATCCTCTGTGTTTGTGATCCAGAAGTCGAGATCCAGATCCAGAGCGAGATCCAAGAGTTCCTTTATCCATTTGGCTGGCACACCATCATATGAGTGAAATAACCTCAAGTATGGCGTTAAAACCCCAATCAATCAATCTGTTAACTGTCCAAAGGGAATCTAACTGTTAACTGAAGGATACCAGCAACATATGTAAACACATCAATACTTGTCAATAAGTTTACCCCCAGGCATTTATAGTACCATCCTCCCTAGGTTACTCTGTCTGATTGATTGTATTTCTGAGCTTTCTTGATATACTTGGAGAAATGGATTTGGAATTGCATAACGATAATAGAGTACTGACATACTAATAAATCTTTGCCTTTCGCATCTATTGCATCTGTATTGTGACTGTCCAAAGCCTGTAATATCTGGTTTGATCTTTTGGATTTGGAGGAAAATATTTCAGATTATTTAATTAAAGAAAATCTAAAGCTTTTGCTATGTGTTCCTGATGCAAATTTTCTCAGATAGATTTGAATACGTTGTACGTACATAATATATATATATGGATGGATATGGTTAAGTTTTCAATTTATATGTCTGATTTTTTCTTTGAGGACCGTCATAATTTAGGTTTTTGTATCCTGTACTCCCAAAGATTTCTGTGGATTGATGAAATAAGGCTTGTTTGAAGGATTGTTTCACACCCAGGCATTTCACAAATGGACAGATATCAGATTGTGGTTAGAGCTCTGCAATTTGTTTGGATCTGTTAGATTTCCTGTTGAGATGTGTAAATTAGATTTGGAATGTTCATGTGTGTTAGTTGTCGATTCTGTGAGGATCCATCTAGATAATGGTGGCGGTTCAAACAGGCTGACTACACCAGGGATTTCACTACTTGTACCTCCAATGTAAATAAGGATGGAGAGCTCCAGACAATCTTAAAGTACAAGATGACCATTACATAAAAGAAACTCTCCAACAATCATTTTAGATGTCCATGCTCATTTTGATGTAGTGGTCTTAAAAAAATATATCAATTATATACTCATTTTTGGCTTTTTTTTATTATACTTTTCTTGTCTTTTTTTGTTTTAGCGTATCTAATTTGAATCCTTGAAATTTATTTTCACGTTAATATTCAGTCTTTCTTTTTCTTACGGTATTAAATATGGAACATTTTCTCTATGAATTAGTATGTATTAATTTTTTTAATTTACAGACATCCAGTTGATTTCACTTCTTAAACTTTCGTCAATTGAGACTTACATGGTTTAATTTACAGTCAGTAATACATTTATAGAAGTAACTGTTGAGTGCTTTCTTTAAACCATTTCAATGATCAGACTGGCCAATTGATAAAACATCTGTTTTATTATGGCTAGGTGTCTGTAATTCGTTTCTAATATATCAACACACCTCAAACTCACTGAAGAGGAAAAGTGAAAATGTCTTTTATAGACACTTACATTTTTCCGAAAACTTGTAAATGGACGTTAAAAACAGTGTATTTTGACTTGGATGGCTGTCTGCAAAGTCTCATGTATCCAATGTATATTTGCAGCATGACTGTTCTTTGAAGTCTCCGAGAATGCCACTAAATTCCCTTGAGTAATTATATAAAAGGACAACGCTGTGAAAGTTGTCCTACAGTTGATGAATTTCTTTTTTTTTCACGAAATGTTTCTATTATTATGTAATCATTACTTACAGAAAATTCTTTAGGGGATTTGACAATTTTGAGTTTGTATTGTGTAGGCAAGATGTGTTTTTTTTATGTGGAGATGACGACTGTCTGAATTTTCTTAACGGTTAAGTTGTAGATGTTCAGTGTTATACTATTTCTACAAACGAAAACATAAATTTTATGGAGTTTTAACTTCTGGGTATAATAATAAAAACTGTTATCAATATACCCAGAAGATGAACAAAATTTTTTTTTTTTTGTTATGTGCCCAGCTTCTAAATGCTACTTGAACAAGGTATTTTTACAAAGTTTTTTATATCATCTATTCCTGTTATGCAGTTATGTTGAATGAACAGGTAAACCATCAAAAGTAATTAAAAGCCAATGATGTCAAGGTTAATTACCCTAAATTCTCAACAAATTCGACCTTAAGAGCACTAGTTTTAAGTAATGTATTGAATTTATCAATGTGAATTTTGAAAAAAAATTATATTTTCTCTCCACTGCTTAGCCTTTGAAAAACAAGTAGTTTGTTAAGTGGTATAGGGGTGGAATTTGTCGAGCATTTAGGGTACCCTTAATTCTCAACAAATTGGACCCCTTTGCAACTTAACAAACACTTGTTATACCAGGCTAACAAATGCAGAACCTTGATGATTTAGGGTATATAGTAAAAATCAGAAAGGCTTGACAGTCTTGCATTGCCAGAAAGCCAAAATAGATATTTTCACCTGTCAAAATTTAGAGTTATTCTCATTGAATACAGAAATACAAGAGCTATGTGTTTGAAACATTGCAAAATAAAAATTCAATTTAATTTAATAATAATCTATTTATTCTGTTGTGAGATGTTTTTTTCTTTCTTAACTGTTTGGTTACTTTGGGTAAGAAAATTCTTGAACTTTTTTCTTTCTAGAAATATAATTCTAATTTAAAAAGTTGAATACATGTATAACAGTCTGGTATAAATCTAAAAAAAAAATCTAAAATATTTCTGAATTAAAGTCCTGAATAATTGATTAGAACCTGAAATACTGCATCAACCTCCTCCCCTCGGCAGTGGTTGATAAGCCTGGCTCTTTGCTTGTTTAAGAGATTGTAATCCGTGTATTCAGTGGCTGATGATACCAAAGCCCCATCACTACACTTATACAAGGCTGCCTTCACAGTTAGTCAACTAGCATTGATTCCAGCGGGGCGAGTCTTAGCATAGCTGCGTGTAATCAATGTAGACTAGCCCAGGGTTTCGTGAGAAGCTCTGTTCGGTCGTCTCTTAGCTCATTTGGCGCAGGAAGCTCACGGAGTGTTGACGGAACTGGACACGGACCTGTGAGCCTGTCTCATCAGTTCAGAACTCCCCACGAGTTCCCTGATACTCTCAATGCTTCAGGTGTATTTCATATCATCAGAGATTCTCAACCAGTAGTAGTTCTCCTTGGATTATCCACGTTTGGATTAAAGCAATCAACTGCGGGGTATAGTGCCCATTAGAAACGGACAAGGAAAGGGCGTAACTTTCCCTCAGAGGCCATCTGCAGGTATAACTGGACCTTATTTCTTCAGTAAGTCTATTAATTTATAATGATTTTACTTTTGTTGTACAGGGAATTTAATATTTCTGTATATCATTAGTGTATAACTTTGTACTAAGAGTCGTTACTTATTAACAGATTGAGACGGGCCTACTGATTCTATTAGAAAAATAAAACAAAACAAATTTGATTGAAAAAATGTTGTTTTTACACATCAAACCAGACCGTCTCTTTGCTTATACAATTGAACAAAAAGATAAGCCAACAATTTTTTTAAAAATGAAAAGATAATCTTCTTAACAAAATTTCCAAACACTGTGTCTACATGTATTGACTAAAGGGATAGGCTACATGAGATCTTGTACAATTGTATGCTTCAATTCTCTTTGAAAGTTTGTGAATTCTTTCAATTCGATAAAACTATTTGTAATTAATGCTTTGTTACATTGAACAAAAATATTTTAATATAAGGACAATGTATTTTCCATGAACTCAACAAAAAATTTTATGAGAAAAAGGAAGTTATAAATAAAGGTTACAACTGATAACCAGATGAAGAAAGTTTTGAAATGCTAGAAAAACGTTGACTTCACTTTAAGAAAAATAATTGGTTTTGGTTCCATTAAAAGACATATTTAGGATTTATTTTTCACATTTCTGTTTCTATAAATATCAATATATATATAAGGAAAAAAATCAAATCACACAGAAGAATTGCATGTTTTTTTTATAAGCAGCTGTCTAGGTTGCTATTGAATTATATAGAGGCTGGAGATAACATATCTATTCAACAAATGTATCAGAGATCTTGTTCTTATTGGCTTTATCAAGTTATATTATTGTGAGGACTGTTCATATCCATGACTGGAGACATTATCAGGAATGGAATTTGGGTTTATTCTATATAATTCATATTTTTTAGTCCTTGTTTTCATTTTGAAAAATATCAGTTTATTTTAAAACTTGAGTACAATATTGAAAATAGAGAAACAAAAAAATACAGAAATTTTTTTTAAATATTTTTTATTCGTGCATTTTGTTTTCAGAAAAAAAAAACAGAAATAATACCAAACGTTCTGTGGCTTCAATTTTAGATTATTTGTTTTGTTTATTACCAAGAATTTGAAGACGATTTAGATCCATATATTGACTATTAATAATAGTGAACCTTGTAGTCAGATGCTTGGATAATCCTTCTTAGTTCAAGCGATCATCTTTCCAGAATTTTAGAGGAATTGAGATCATATATCAACTATAATTGACTAAAAATAATAATGACCCTTGTAGCCAAATATTTTAATTATTCTTGTTATTTCAAGGGATCATCTGTCCAATTCATATTTCAAGGGATCATATCATCTGTCCAATTCATATTTCAAGCCTTTATTTTGTTATAATACCCATGGTTTTCAAACCTAGAGTTATAGTATTGCCAATATAAAAGGTGTTATTTCACACATGTTTCTAATGCATTTCGTTTAATAATAGATAAGGATACATTAATACCTTTGCCAGCAAATCCAATTTGTTAATTATCTATCTGGTCTATGCCGGTAAATCAAACATTTGTTAGATTCGATGGCTAATACCATTTTATTAGGAGACCATTTGCTGGCAATTGTCCGAGGGTACGTGTCAAAATAACTGCCTTACAATAATCTGCTGAAACCTAGCCAAATTGTTTTTATGTTTCCCTTAATACAACCAAGAGCTTCTATTAACTATTCGGTACTCCAGCATTTCTGGTGAGCTTCAATAAAAGAAAGCAACTAATAGTAAAAGAAAATGAGACAGCTATATAATTTTTATGATGCCGGTGTATTGAGAAAAACAAATCATAAAATACTACCTCTATGATATTGTCAACGCCTGATTGTAGAGGAATTAATCATGCATGACAATTCTTATAGGAAATGTAAGGCATATAATCTCATCAACAAAGGGTGTATTTTCCTTCAAAACGGTGAGACTGCTTTAGGATTTTCATCGTTCCAAAACAAGCAATAAAATGCAGTCCCGCTGACATTGTGATAGTAAAAAAGCAATTGTGCACAATTTTTTTTATATTCAAAATGTATCTTGAATATATTAGTATTGATCAACGAATTGGGTTTAAAAAGGCAGAGTGGGATATTTGAATACAATAGGCCAATGCAGTGTAATATTTTAATTGTTTCTGTACCGAGCAGAGAAAGCAATAAAATAACATCTACCCTAAATGCTCGACAAATTCGACCCCCTTTACAACTTGTAAAACTACATCTAATGCAAAGGGTAAGAAGTGTAGACATGCAATTTTGAATTTTTTTATAAAGTTCAGAGTTTTAATTACCAGAAAAT
>JAVFBZ010147850.1:4015-19895 GCA_032466195.1 Katharina tunicata | reverse complement strand
TTTCAGTTACTAAATCTTAACGATATAAACACTTACTTAATACTCCGTTTTATTCATAAATATTTCCACCATAACTCCCTTATCCCGCTTAAATTCATACACCTGTTCACTAAAATTAACGCCCAGGTTCACCTAGATTTCATTATTGTCTATGTCTTATTATCGAGCATGTTATTCCAAGTTTTAATTCAAAATCAAGCTAAACGGATAATATATTACCCAAATATCGCTCAGCTAGTCCTATTCCATAAATGGAATCTCTGAATAATGTCAAAATATTTCAGATTAACGACACCTCTTGTGTGACATAGGCCTTCCAGGTACGTTTTAATATTTTGACTGAGTCATTATTGTATTTGTAAGCCAACTGAGCGATAGGACTTATGGGTTATATTTTACCATAGCTAGACCATAGATTGGCGAGACTGGTCACTTCGCCAACACCATGTTGAAAATGAACAGTGGCGCCCACACGCAATTGGTGCTGATTTGTCGTCATCGACGTTGATCAATATTTGTAGCCTGTTATCCAGAATTTTTATAGCGTCCTTATTTGTCCTTTTAAAACTTTTTACAAACTGCTGCTGTGACCGATACATGTTGAAGCCATTTTGACAGCTCGACCGACAGGGGGCGCCACAGTCCATGTAAAAAACACTGCGGCATAGTGCTAGCCTGGGATTGGTCGAAGTGACTAGTCTCGTCAATCTATAGGCTCTGATAGTAGGACCCACACATCTACATTATTGAAAAACAATAGAATAAAAAATAATATGTATAACCAGCTATCGTTATTATCCACAATGTATTCGTTTGGTTATTCCCCTTTAACGTACTCACCTGTTTCCGGAGATAACTTTCCTGACTTTGAAATAGTAGACCAGACTGAGGGTTATTATGATGAGTAGAACGAGGGCAGCAAATCCACAAACTACCCCTATAATAATTAGAGACTCAAAGGAGAGGTCGCCTGTGGGGCGGGATCCCGGGACTGTGTTCTTCGGGGCTAAAAGAAAACACACTGTTAACAACTTTAATCGGATGCATGATAATCTGGTGGTAATTTTTCTGCTTTTAGTTTGTTTTATTTTCTGTTTGTTGCTCATAACTGTCTAACGTTGTACTCAAAGTTATTTCGTTCATAAAAAGAAGGTGCATTGACGGTTTAAGTGTTGTAAAGCCAGGGTGAAGTCTCTCAAAAAGTAGTCTAGCCAAGCAAACCATGGAATGGTACAAACATTGCTGCCAATGGTTCTGTATAACTTGGTATAAACCTCTTCAAAAGGCCATCCCTGTATATTATCAGACCCCAGCTGTGTATTCTCGCGACAATCGCCAGTATGTCCAATAACCCGATAAGCCAACATGGAATCTACGAAACCACTGGAAACCTTCCCTTGTACACCTTAGATCGTTACGCTGTTTAAAAACGTCCGATGCACAACCAACTCAGCTAACATTATGCAAACTGAAATGTACGGCTTTACAAAGTTTTTGTTATTGTATACATCTTAGATATTAAACGTAGTTATACAAGCATGCATAAGGAAGATTTTCCAAACCACTTCCAATCTGCATGGTACCGAAACATGTTCTATTAATCTATTATTTACAGGAATTACTGTTACAAGTTGGAAGGGATGTATTCCAGGTCCCGTCTGCCTGACAGAGGAGGTAAGGCTGGGCGGACAGTACTCTTTCAGAGTCTAGGCAACCCACTGTCACCACAGTACCGATTCCGGTGTTACACGTGTCGAATTTAAGATGATCCACATTCCCAGATGAGATATAGTTGGGAATGATCCCTGAGCAGTTCTGACCACTTGGCGTACGAAGAAAAGAGCAGGCTGAAAAAAAAAAATGAATTGATTATGCTTTTAAATTGAGAAAGCCAAAGCTTACGACTGATCTATGAGAATAGCTGACCGCCTGGTCCACGATCACGAAGAAATGGCAGGCTGAAAATATAATAAATTGATTGTGTTCCTAAATTTAGAAACCGAAAGCTTAAGACTGATATCTGAGCATATCCGACCGCTGGCAAGAAACGGACTGGATGAAAAAGAAGGAGAGAATAAGTTGATTGTGCTTTTAAATTGGAGAAAGTCAAAGCTCACGACTGTTCTCTAACAATATCTGACCCCATGGTCCACGAAGAAAGGGCAGGCTGAAAGTAAGAATAAGTTGATTGTGCAATTTAATTAAGAAAATCAATGCAAATGACTATGGCTAAAGGTAGTATAGGTTGGAGCTTAGATTCAGGCTGCAATACTTCACAGGAGGAATAATATCTGCCCTTAGGAGCTCATCCTTCAAGTGACTTCCGAATTTCGGGTGGAATTAGTATTGGAGTTTACGGTTTGAATATAAGTGACATTTTCGTGATGTACCCTTAAGCACGGACTTTGACCATTTATTAATCAATCTTCATAATTATAGCACACTCTTTGTAAGGTGGTTGGTTGGGTGGGAGCCTCATGATGCCCCGGGACTCGCTGGGTTAATTAAGGGGCATCTGGGAGTCGATTTGTTATGTTATCATGTGTTTCGTCCTGTACTATAAGTGTATTGTGACGTCTTCTATGTTGCTATCGTCGTTTTTGTCACTCCTTGTCAGAGTAGTTATTTCACAGGGAAAATCTGTTACGAGTATTCTCGGTAGACAGATTTTATTTCAGGCGGTAGTGTCGTTGATATGAATCTGATAATAATTAATCTGCAAAACTTCTTGCACATTTTTTTATCAAAGGCAACGACTTAGTTTTGTTTTGTTAGTTTTGACAGCAGTTTTCTGATTGTATACCAACTCAACATGTGTCAACGAAATATGTTAATACAATTCGTTAGTTGGTTTGTCTGTTAAATTAGAGTTTGATGTCTTTCCTAAGGTTATCCCTCTTACGATGGCGCCAGTCCAATAAGTGGCTGAATCAGGAATCCCGTACATACATAATTTGATTTATTGTCGGCCCTATTCAACAGACTGATGTGCGCCATGACTAGGTTTGCCTCATAATTACTGGTGAATTAAATATAACTAAATCATCACTCTGTTTACTTCACATCATGCATAGAGCAACAGATCATAACTAACTTACCACATAAACTGGATATCTTAGGCATGCAAAATTGAGTACTTAGGTTCGACAGCAATTACATAAGTATACAGAGTACATACACAAAACATGTCACAATAGCAATGAAATACACGAATTTATGCATGTACATCCCGGTTTATAGTGAGTAAGTTTATAGCTGATTAGGTAGTACTGCTTCACGATCTTTTTGCCTTTTACAAACTTTAAATTTAATCGGTCCTGTGACATTTTTTTTTCTCTGTTTAATTTTCGATCAGTTTGTAGTAATTTTTAGACGATTCATTCGCCAGTGCACCTTTTTGTGCCAAAAAAGTACTGCGAACACAACAAAAATGGCTTGTCATTACATAAGTGTTCGTACTTTTGTCAATCTCCAGAAAGGTACGAGCCTATTTTAGTATGGGCCAACTATAGTCTCTGCTCTCCAATTTTGTTGAGCGCTATGAAAATAATAAAAACTTCTTAGTTTTTGTGGTGAATAGTCGGTTTCAGTCATATCTCGACCAAAGACTTATCGAAGCATATCGTAAGAAAAGTAATATCTCCTTAGCACTAGAAACTAAATGTGATATTTCTAGTTATATTTTGTGAATACCCAGCACTCTATTACTACTTTGTCACCGTTACCCGTCTCAAACAAAGGGGAATTTTATTCAAACATGAATAGTGATGAACAAGAGTAGGCCCTACAATGTCTACTTAACGTCTTCCTAACGGTTTGTTAAGATGCATAATTCATAATACTAAGATGTATTAACTTATCCGAATAACTCTCAAATTTAATACACCCACACTTGAGTGAAAATAGCACGTGCACATCAATATTAATAACACCTGTTATAAGCCACGACTGGGGAGTAATTTGACATGTGTGAGGCATGCTCGATAACTAGGGCAGACGGAAGTTAACAAGTTAAAAGCCGATTTAAGAAAGGCATAGATTACATATGCAGGAAGATATTTTTCGTCTTCAAGTCTATACTTCTGTTGTTTCGCAAAGCAGCTAATCCCCAATCGGTTAAACCTCGCGTAATTTCTCGTTATTGCGGTGTCATTACTAACCTCGGCCGTCATAGGTGTATGGATATGTTTAAAAATCTGACAGTTTGTTCGCCTGAAGCCTAATTACCGCCCAATGCACATTAACCACATTATCATGCAAACATGGGATAACTGAGCGAATTATATATGGCTTTAGATGTAAAACGTTTAATTTAGGAGTACATTATATTCTGAAGGTAAAGCAAATGGAACCGGTGGAATCTGTCTACACATTGGCAGTTTTACCGACAGGCTTTGAAAAAGTTCTGGTCAAAATGGCGATGATCGTATCACGTCCGAAAAAAGTATATTCGAGGACTTCCGAGTGAGCTAATCCAAGACAACTTTTCAATGAAATAATGAACAAAACAAAAATAAATTATTGTTGTTGTTTTCATTTTTTCATTGAGGAATTAATTATTAAGCCTCTTAATGTTTCATTTTCAACATTCTGTGTTAAATTACCCTGTGTACTGCAATTAAACTTGTTTCAATATTGACGTCTTTCAGGGCTATTTATAAGCTCAAGCAAAATACAAGGTAACTGTCTGTATGGATAACACGTTAATTACACCTGCATATATTAATAAGTTGCAGGTACACGTGTATATATAATAAAAAACAAACACCTGATGCGGGAAATGGCTCGTGATTAATTTAACATGTGTCGGCCATATTTAATTTACAAAGCTGTCGGAAGTTGGGAACAAAAAAAACTTATACATGTATCAACAATAATGCCTCACATTGATCACATCGAAAGACTAATTGGCTCACTTAAGCCCCGCACATGGTTATATCAGAAACTCCCTTAAACGACATTGGCAACACACAAGAGACCCCAGCCCATGTACAGGACGAAAAGCAGGACACCACCCCCGGGGATGACTTGGAAAACAATATTAAATATAATTATAAAGATCTACGCTTTATTGATGGATTGATAGATTGCTGCATCGATTGATTGTTGAGTTGGCTGTTTGGTTGATTGATAGATTGGCGCATGAATCGACTAGTAACTTTGCTGGTCGGTTGATTTAGCGATTGATAGATTGCTGCACCAAATGATTGGTTGGCTGGTTGGATGAGCGATTGATATATTGCTGCACCAATCGATTGATTGGTCGATTGAGCGATTGATCGATTGCTTCATTAATAAATTCATGCCCATAATGAAGACACCCGACATTTTATTTAGACATAAATATATATTTTTATAATTCTGTATAACAGAAAAAAAGAAAGAAAAAAAAGATGAACATTAAATGACGAGGCAGAATTTCTTCTTCTTACACAGCTTTATACGCTTGCTTGCACATCATGGTTGACTACATGCAGTCTAGAGTATGACTTGCAATTTTGTAGGCAGTTAAATTTTGACGGAATATAAGTTTTCACGATGACCCATCAGATACAGAAGTATAAAGCCGCCGGCCAATCCGGATATTAGGTAAAAAAAAAAAAAAACCTCAATAATACAGACATTAAACATTACGAAAGTGGTAGCTGAAAACCAGCGAGGAGATGCGACGAGTTGTAGGACTTGAAATCCCGTCAATGTATATATGTAAAGCATAAGAATGATTAAAATACTAAGAAAATTTCGTTCGAAATGATAATGTTATATAGTCCTAAACGATAGTGAGAAAAGAACAAGAGGTAATATATTGTTGTTCTTCGAACATTTTCCTCCTGTTGACGGTTTGATCTATAAATCAATACATCGAGTCAATCATGAACCCCTCCATTATCTTTGTCGGAGTTGTTATTTTAGCAAAGATATATAACGTAGTTCCTGCAAACCAGAGATTCGAGTTTGAATCCCGGTGGAGGCAAGCACAATTTTATTTCTCTACATTTATAACAAAATACAAAGTTCAGATATAGTCAATATGAAAAGTGCCAATTTCGTTCTACGATTTAGCTTAACTAGAAATTCATGGTTTTCTAACAACATTCTAATTTCATGCATGATGCATCCTTGATAACAATATTTTTCACAATTAATTCAAACCATGGTTCAATTTATTTGATTAAATGAACTATGGCATATATCGAGAAATGCAATTATAAAGACGCAGCAGAAGAATAAGAAACAAACAACAACAACAACAAAATCCACACGGACGGAAAACTTCATAGTTTAGCTGACTGATACAGATAGCTATCTTACATGAGCAGGCTAAGTTGATACTGCTTTACAACATGGTTCAATTCATGTGATCACATTTACTGTGGCATATTTCGATAAATGCAATTATAAAGACGCATCAGCTAAATAAGAAAAAACAACAACAACAAAAAATCCACACATTCGGACAACTTCAAAGTTTATGTGACTGATGCAGATAGCTATCGTAGATGAGCCGGTTAGTTTGATACTGGCTGTACAACATTTTAAGGAAAATACTCTGTCTGCTACTTATGTATTAATTTTACAAAGCTCTCCATAGAAAAAGTGAGTGAAAAAATTATTCAGCATATTATGATACCATTAAAGAAAGAGGGACATTCAAGCTCTGGAAATTGTACCAAATAAATATAGTATGTCCACCTACTTTTTGAGCTACAGCCCTATTAGAATAGGGTTATGTCGAAAATCTCCATGGAAACAGAGGAACGAGCTGAATCTTCAAGTCATTAAAAAAACAAATATATTTATATCTAAAAATGAACTATTGTCATATTTAACAAGGTATTATACTACAAATAAGAAATTATCAGCAATCTACAGACCTCTCAACTCTCAGGTCTCAATAACAGAAAATCCCCTCTCCCTGGACACTCTACTGTGGAGAGTTTGTAAGAGTGCGCAAATCCTAATAATGGTTCTTAACCGTAAGACCGAAATATGCCAGTTTTCTTGAGGCTGAATCGATGAACGGATACCGTCAATACAATTACCTTTAGCAAAGATATCACCGACTTGTATGTTAGTGTTGCTCACTTTAGACTTTGTCTCCGGTATAATTTATACTGGAAAATCAGTCATATAAACGAAACAGAGTATAACACCAGATAAAAATGAGAAATATATGCACCGCAATTTTTTAATGATGTTATTATGATGCCTCAAAATCAATCAAATAGTTATTTATTTTATTTCATAGGTGTTTAATGTCGTACTCAAATGCATTTCACTTATATGACGACTAGAGTTACCTGTGAATATTGGAATACCAGGAACGGCGTTTAACTCTACCCAATCAATATATCTTAAGAAGTATTAATGACAGTAGGTAGGCCTAGGCCTATATTAAGTAATTCTGATTATTTACGATTTCGTCCACAAAGACTGAATGAATCATTAGATAGGCCTGGAGAAGGTTCTAAATTGTGAAAAGATAAAAAATAAAATAATTAAATATGGACAACACGCACCTGTTCGTACTGTTACAGTCTCCATTTTGGTAAAGTATAAGTCCTCAAGAGATCCCCATGTCACTATATTTATTAAAATACTTCGAAAACAACACAGGGCCTTAGTAGGAACCTTGTCTCATTCCATCTGTAATAGACACAGTTTCAAATAAATGCAATAAACCAAAATCTATCGCTGTTCTTCAACGTATACGTATCGACTATAAATACATTTACAAGGAAATAATTTTACATCCGTATTCGCACTGGGCTTATACGAACAATTGTAACACACCGACTTGATGTCTATATGCGACTAAAATGACAAGCCCGAAGGGATAAAGACAAACCGTTAGAGCCAAACTAATGTCACACCTGAGATAACAGGTCTGCTTTGTAGTTTTTAGCTTAAGAAATGTCACTTACTTTCCCCCAGGTGAAAAGACAAAACATATGCAAAGAAAATTTATTAATTTCGAGAATATATACATGTATATCAGAAATGAGCAAGTCCTGTGTAGGCTCGCTGTATTATAAATATTTATCCTATATATGCTACCAGCATCTGTTTGTTTAAGATCCACATATAAGCTTCCGCCTGAGTTAAATTATTACTTGTAAGTAGAAAAGGAATAACAGTTCTAAGCATTAAACAATATGTCTATGTTATTATGATAAATATATTCCACATTTATATGCAACAGTGTAGTCCATAAGCCTAGGTATTAAAAGTATATTCTGGCTATTTATGCTATAAATTGATATTATGCAATATTAATATTTATTTAATCTATATGCCTACTTAATGAACAGTTATTTATTCAAAATAGACTCAGATTTAGTATAAGTGGTGTAAGTGTTCCTTGATGTCATAATTAATTCCTGTGTTAAATAAAGCTATGATTCTTCAAAATATGTAGATATATGTAAATTGTATAATTTGGTGCGTTGAGCAAAGTTGGTTGAGCGCTGAAGCGTTGAGAGAATTTCGATATACCTATAGTAGGCCTATACGTGCAATTCGAATTCGAATTTAAGGGAATATAATGTAAGTATTTCAATGGCTACAAAGATCGCTATAGGTTGTTTTGGGGAGGTTTCTGTCCGGTGATTTCTTTTTACTATACACGAATAACACAGTGATATAAGTATAAAATTACATTGAGTACTGTGTCAAAACGCCAGCAAAATAAACAAATAATTAAAAAAAAATCTGTAAATGCTGGTTAGAAGATCTGCTGAGTGGTTTGGCTATTGACTCGTGAAAAATTATAACAATGAACATATTCCTACCTGTTTCAATATACCGTATCCCTTTCTTCCCGTAAACGGATATGCCTGAATCATACTTTCAAATATCTCATTATACATTAAATTTAGTACACTTCATTAAATACATTATAGTCAATTAGATTTAATATAAATTATTAAATTCAGGCCGATTTAAGAATCAATACCACAGAAGAAGCGGTTAAAATGAACATATATCCGTAGTGAGCTATATATACTCGCCTATAGGAGTCAGACACGGAAAACCGCAAGTTTATCAGGAGGAAATAATTGATTCAGGCGCAGACGTTCTATTCTTCTGTACCACGTGATTGCAACACATGTCGTCTGCTTCATTGAAATGCGCACCAAAATAGTAAAGATACAAATAAAGCCATACACTAATCACTAGTGTATTATCCATATGACCAATAGATACGTCACCAGGCAGATAATATGGATTTATTAACATGGGTAAAATAACTATCCGACAAAACAGGACATTTTATTTAATGCCAATCAGTGGTAGAGAAAACAAATGCCTCATCTTAATGGGATTTGAACTCGTGTATTTTGACTGACAAAAATAAAAATTGACCGAGCACTTCAACGTAGATGACTCCGTGTCGACTGGTTGCAATCAATCGGTTCTCTATACATGTACATTGCCGTCTTGTTTGAAATTGTGGTTTTAGGGCCGCTTCCCTGGTATGGATTTCGAGGCCCTTCAAACCACGTCATTTTATTTCCTTGTATTAAATTACAGTTGTTTTGATCTGTTCATTGCTATATTAAATATACAAAAAAATAAAAAATAAATAAAAAAAATAAATATATATAACAGTATATATAACAGTAATACAAAAATATATAACAGTAATAGGTACACATACATTGCCGTCGGGTGGGTTTAGCGCAATTTGTAGGCCGCGTTGTCCTGGGGTTGGAGGGGTGGGATGGGAGGCTCCTCAACTTGCCAGATTAAGTTTAGGAAAAGAAAATTAAGTGTGAAAAGCCGAAATAAATATCTTTAAAAGCATCCCGAACTCCGCAGCCACCGGAAGATTCGCTTATATACCGAAGATCGACATGTTGTTTTTTTGTTTTTTAGTTAACGTCTTGCCAAATATATTCAGGATCACGTTCTACTCAAAACACAATTTGAAACGAAGAGTTGAATTCGGCCAAGTTAATACCTAACTTATGACAGTAAAAACAGAACATTAATTAATGTGAAAAGACATAATCTTTATTGACAAAAAAGGATGTGCTGTTAAGCGGGAGATGGAATTCAAACCGAATGTACACGTTGCAAATTATGTTCTTTGCACAATAAATGTATATGTTACAACATTAAGGTGGGCAACGTTTCCAAGTTCCGGACACAACAGTCTTGACAAACATGAGTTGCGCACATGTAGGCCTGAATGTTTCACGGACAAAGATCTATTTATTAAACTAAAGGAAGAGCATCGTACTCGATTTGAGCTTGAGAGGTAACAGTAGTGTCATACCGGAATTGCTGGGGCTTTAGTATGATACGGCACTGTAATTTGTCAACATTGGAAGCTTTCGATTTAATTACAGATATAAAACCATTATACATTGCTGTGGAATCTCTTAGCATACAAAAGTAGTTCCCCCTTAAATACATAAACACATTATTTACAACCGCAACGACGTTAAAGTTAGTTCGAAATTTTACATGAATTGTTCAGCTTTAAACAGCAGATTAAAAAATGACAATTTATAATATGTTCATAGACTGGCGCACAAGAATGATTTTTAAACATTACATTGTGTACTAAAGTCATTGGTGCATATGTGCTTAAAATAATGTTATTTCGTTAGATATGTAAATATGCAGTATACAGGGTGATTAAGATCACAGTGCGATTAATACAACCTATCCAAGCAGTATAGTATTACAGCAAGGTTTTTTAAATGCAGTATCTCGTTATCAACACTTCAGACGGGTGTGTCAGAGGCAAAATGGCGATCTCTATCAGGAGTTACCTCCCGCTACGGCACCAGAAACTCCGTGACAATGGAAAAGGACCGATAACTCGGGTAGAGAATGGCAAAATGTGAAGAGTTGGCTAAAACTTTCCGGGATTTAACAAGTTATGATTTTTAAACATGCCACATAATACAGCTATGCAATCTAACAATTTACATTATCGAATAACTGCAGCTCCGAACAAGGGAGCCTTGTTATAGTACAGATATTATATCATCAACTTATAGGTATGATCAGTGTGTGTTTAACTCATGATGGTATTATAACACTGATATATTTATTATCTTTACCAGCATGCCTTCCTTGTTCGGAATTTTTCGTATTACACATGACTCGAACTAATCTGTGGCACTGCTGATATTCGACATACCATTTGAGACTATGCGAAGTTGTTTCAACTTGGGAGTTAAAGTTCTATCCGTTGTAAGCCCTGTAAGTCTCGGTCACTTCAGTTTTACTTCCGGGCACATCCTTGAAACTCTGGAGGTAAGGGTTCAACAGTGGCATGTCGGAATTACTTTTCCTTTGCTTTGGGTTCAATGATAGGACCTCCCGGGACAATCGTCATCTTTTTATCATGCCGTGTAATGTTATATATCTATTTAAACAAGTAGCATGTACCCGGAACTGGAATGAGTCTCGTGAAATCTCCTTTATAACGTGACGAGTCTTCCGAGCCCTAGTACATGCGGTTGAACAATCTGATCACGCGAGATCTCCTATGTCTCGCAAGATAGATCTATGTGGCCTAGGGACTTTTTGGGGTTTCAACGATTTTACTAAAGATTGATTGTAAGATAATCTTGACTGCGAATTATATCCCAAACTGTGTATCTTATTCGAGACTTTTGTTTATAAATAAATACCAATCCTGTGTACGAGGATATCTCGCGTGGTACCCTCCACCCTAAACTCGTACCTTTTTTTTACAATTATTATTACTAAGGTAAAGTCTACGAGTTTAGTGACAGGGTACCTGACTGCTTCAAAATATCTGGACGAGGTCTCAGAAATTTATCTTGAAGGACATATGAGATCTCGCGTGATAAGATTAGCGGTCAAAGGCGCTTAGAAGCACAATATATAGATATTTACAGGACCCCATGAAATTAATTTAATACTTTATTTATTAACGAGGATTACCCCAACCTTACGCCCACTAGGGGTTATCCTCAAACCAAATTACATATAAACAACATATAAACAGGTATAGCAAAAAAGACACAAGAAAAATTACTTACAATGCACAAATATTAAATAGGTATAGCATAGTAAACTAAAAGGATATGTATTGGTAGATTATGAAATGGTTTCAAAATCTGTTATGTTAATTTTAGTTTAGTTTTTAAGTTTTTGTGATTTTGTGAAACTAATCTTTCAAACAATTTTTAGTTAATCTAGTTAAATGCAGAATACAATTATATTTCAAAAAAGTTTGCCCAAAGGTGTTTCTGTTGTATATGAATGTCCTTTCGTACAATATTCTGGGTATATCCTACGACATAGAGATGTCGACAGCTTCGACAGCTTGCAATCGATATGTTGATAGTTTGTTTTAAATACAGTATTTAATTCATATTTAAAAAAAAATTTATACACAGATTAAAAATACAAAATACAAGCGTTCTTGAGACAGCGTCACATCAGAACATATGTACTGAAAAACACTGAATGTGTTTAATCGACGAATAGTGGGGTGACGACACGATATATTATCTATAAAAACATGAGTTTCTCTTATTCTAATAAACTCGAGACTGATCTGTTGAACTAATAGCATACGGTGCAAAAATATTGGATTCAAATGAAAAAATGAAATAAATAGTTAAATAACTACTGATTTATCGTCGTCTTCTCAATGCAAAGGGTTCTTTGGGATAAAATGGCCTGTGGGGGCCTTGAGGCCGTATCTGGATGTCAGAACAGCCGTAAAACTCTTCCTGATTGCCGCAGCCTAAACAACAGGTATCTCCTTCGCAGCCCTCGCTGTTACCTGTGAATAGACAAGATTTATGAACTTAACAAAACACCGTAAGCATAATTTATTAAACAAATTAAAGAAAATGAAACACAAGTTACAGAAGAAGTTATATAAGAAAAAGAAGAAAAAAAAGTAGCAACTTAAAATTAATATATTTTATTCAACAAACTGAACAAAGTCACTCAACAACAGAAAAAAATCATCCATTACTAGAACCAAGAAATTGAACGTTATTCAATAAAAATAAATAAGAAAAAATCCCTCAAAAAAGATACAAACAAACATATGTTGGACCAGTTTCATATGGATAACAACTTATTATTGTTTGGAAACAAGTGGTCACTTGACACGATCTCTGAAAAGAGATTGAAACGTTGTGTGGAAAGAATAAAGAAGTTGTTATCCATATGAAATCAGTTCTCGCCTGTCATTCCCAACTTATAAATGCCACTCAAAGAGCTTAAACATGTCTTCTTGAAAAGGGATATAGAAGTCGAGACAATAATAATTAACAAGTTAATAAAGTATATTGAGTTGAGATTTATAATCAATGCTTGAAAACGTTCTAAGCATCTCAGAGGACAAATAACAGGGCGCAAATGCATAACACAAACGATGCGACATTAACAGAACACAAGAGAGGACAAATAACAGGACACAACAGAGGACAAATAACAGGACACAACAGAGGAGACAATAACAGAACACAACAGAGGAGACTGGGCCGATTATAGTATTATTGTTTAGTTAAAGTTACTGCCCTTGAACCACCATTTTTGAATAAAGGGATTTACTCTCTCTCTCTCTTGAGCATGTCCACCAGTCAACGCACACATGCCTTTTGGCTTTCCTTTCTAGCTTAAATTAAGTACTGTTTACTAGTATAAAACGTTAAACATCACACAGACTAAAACAGAACCCAACAGAGGAGACAATAACAGAACACAACAGAGGACGAAATAACAGGACACAACAAGACGCAAAAACAGAACAGTAAATACCTGTGTGGTAACGCCATTGCAGAACGCATTGTACGCAACTTAGGTTCTCAGGTAACCGATATGCCATATAAAATTGTCTGACAGTGTTATCCACGAACGTCTTGGTCCCAGAGTTATCTGCCCTTTCCAAAACAAACTCATCAAGGCATTCCTGGGTAGCCAGATACTTTGGGTCATTTGTAGGACAAAGTTTAAAGGTCATCCAACCTAGATGGCGCGCTGTAAGTTCCACGTGAACGCGGATTATCTGCCCTTGACGATAGCTACGCGTGATTACGCCCTGTCCATAGACTCCGCCGGCTTCGTTATCTCTAGGCTGCCTATCGCTGTAACTGTCGCCACATACGCCACACTTTCCGCCATTTTGAAAATATTGAACCTGTATCAAAATATATAAAATATACATAAATGTACATGAGTATTGTAACTCCGAAGAACGAAAGACTCATTTTGAGCTCAGTATTTCGGGGCTTTATTTTGTCATCTTCACTCACCTGAAGATGGTAACAAAAAAATAAAAATTCCACGGAGTATTGAAATTATAATATATACACAGATAATAGAAACAAATCAATGAAATACTCTGCTATGTATATGGATATAATATTTTGCGACATAAAGGTTTCAAAACGATTAAATATCAGCATCAAAATTATTTTTCTGTATAAGCTCCCTTCTTAAAAAATGCACATGGAAAATGAAATCTGTTCGAAATCGGGTCTTCATTTAGAGATGTCAATATGCCATCGGGTCTAATTGTTTACACCAAATCTTGATATATTAAGGGGATTGGTTGAGATGTCAGGGAATAGTTGCTGGCTTAGTCGTTTACAGGATACGTAAGTTATTTTAACTCATCGACCAGTTGGTTTCACTACTTATAATATTGACTAACAATAGCATATGAATATTCAATTGAATGATATTGTTAGTCGATGTGAAGGGAGTCAACTGCCTGGTATTTGAGTTGCAGATTTATCTCCCCTTATAGCTACTGGGAAGCCCAAATCATACTAGTATCTTAAATCAATGATTCGCACTTTTGTATACGAGGCGTAACAGAGCTAAACAAGTATACTCGGTATATGATTTCTTTTAACATGTAAACCTATGCCATAACGCCCCCAGTCAGCGAAAAGCACTGTTATCAATCGACCTGGAGTGGAAATATCGGTACAATAATGCTATAATAATTGATTTATTACGCCAAATCCTCCACAGAAGAGTTCGTTGTCATTGAAGTTCATCGTAGTGTTGAACCCGTGGCGCCACATCGAAGATCGGCCTGGAGGATCGTGCAATCGGCCATGTCCGGAACACATCGTAACCATGGCGACCAGGAAAACCGTGACAATATTTTGCCTCATTGTTGCCCTTAAAATAAAATTATTTTAGAAAACAGAACAAAGAAAAGGGATAATTTTGCAAAGCGAAACAAGATATCAATGGTTGAGGTTATATTGGACAAAAAGAAAAAACAAGATATCAACGGAGGAGGTTATATTGGGCACAAATAAGAAAAAATGATGTTGAAGTCTAACTACACTAGTGCAGGCATATTTCGAGGATTTTCCGAGACGAAACGCTCATTGGTATACTAACATCCCCCCCCCCCCCTGTCCCCCTGTCCCCCTTCCCCCCTGTCCCCCTTCCCCCCTGACGACGACTGTATACAATAACGAAACCCCAAAACAAACACTGGCAATTGCACAATACTTTTTCGTCGTATATGTTTTGTAAACAGGTTTCAACATTGAAAATAATTCATCGAAACGGAAATAAATCTCTTAGTGTTGTGAACAGAAACAGCCAGCAAGAGTCACGCATGACAGAATTCATAGTTTATCGGTTTAAATGTATTAGAACAAGTGACGTAAAATCCTGCTAGAGGGCCATCTTAATTGACAGTTTAATCGGGTACTCTTCCCAGAAGGCATGCACGACGAACATAAACAAAACCTGTGTCTGCCTTGCTATGAGACTTTTCATTCGGTTCCATTTCGTTTTACTAGACGTACGCACGTTTAATAGTTTCTTGTCTTCAGTGATTCATTCAAGCAGGGAGACGAAATAAAATAAAATCTGTAATCAGTTAATCAGCATGGAAATA
>JAVFBZ010147839.1:8068-19895 GCA_032466195.1 Katharina tunicata | reverse complement strand
GAGCTGTGACAGCAGACTGACACATTTTCAATTAAAAATTCTGACAGAAAATTCAGTTTTTAGTTATTTAAGGACCTACAGATTTGATGTTGGAATTATTGGAAAGCCTCTAACTTGTATTCTTGAGAAAAATATCAAGTTTTCATGATATTCTGTGATACTGCAAAGTTCAGAACTTTTGAGTGCGTATGTTACTTTAAAGTTGTCTGTAAACCTAAAAAAATATTCACCTAAGCACAGGTGGTAAGATAATCAATGTCAGGCTCTTAAGACTTTATGTAGAAAAAAAATCCGAAATTATAGAAAATGTAAAAATGTATTTATGAAACTTATTCTATAATCCGCAAAGAATATAAATCTTTGCTGAAAGAAAAGAAAACTAAACACTTTATGGATTCTTTAAAAACACTTACAGATTGTAACGATAATAAACAATTTTGGAAAAATTAACGAAATTTAAAACGTGTAAAAATGGTTAACACAATAGAGCCAGACAAATGGTTTGTATACTTCCAAGCATTATTCGACTTACAGATTGTAACTCTTATCGATGACCTGGAATTTACTTTTGGCCCCAGTTTTGAAGTTAGCGATTTTGAATCTCCAATATATGATGCCGAAATTTCTTATGCAATTCATAAACTCAAATTAAATAAATCTTCAGGTATCGACGGGCTGTTGGCGGAGTTTTTCAAAAGTGCTCCAATAGAGTTAATGCCGTATTTGTGTCAACTATTTAATCATATTTTGAACACTGGTGAATTCCCAGCACAATGGAGAAATGGGGCAATCGTCCCATTTTTCAAATCTGGAGATCCATCGGGCCATCATAACTATCGAGGCATCTCTCTACTCAGTACATTTAGTATCAGTATAATTTGTAGTCGTTTAACGGCTTGGGTGGAAACTAATGACCTAATCAGTGAAGCCCAGGCTGGATTTCGACAGGGGTATTCAACCATTGACAATATATTTTGTGTTAATGCAATCATTCAAAAATGTTTGTCCAAAAAGCGTGGGAAAGTTTGTATGGCTTTTATAGATTTCAAGAAAGCTTTCGATTCTGCCGATCGTTCTAAACTGCTTCAATTACATTACTGCCATGATCTGCCCCAAAAGTTATTTCTCTGTCTTAAAGGCATATATTCATTATTACAAGCATGTATTAAAACTCCTGAAGGATTAACAAAACCTTTCAATTGTCCGATCGGCTTGAAACAGGGCTGTGTTTTGAGTCCCATCATTTTTTCTATATTTATCAATGAGCTTTACACACAAACTGTATCAAATGGTGTTGATGGTATACAGCTATTCCCCGAATATTTGGAGATATTAATCCTGCTTTTTGCTGATGATGTTGTTTTATGTTCAATTACTCATAACGGTCTGCAGAACCAACTGAAAATCCTAGACAAATGTTGTAATGACGCATCTGTAAGCGTCAATTTATATAAATCAAAAGTAGTTGTTTTCAGAAAAGGTGGTGTTTAAAGTAAATATGACCAATGGTATTATAGGGGGGAAAGCTGAAAACTGTGTCCGAATATAAATATCTTGGTCTCGTATTTAGCAGCTCATTAAGTTTTAACAATATGGTTAAGAATCGAGCACTGGTCGGCAAAAGGGCGGTATTTGAAATTGTCAAAACAATGTGGTACCTTGGGCATATACCTTTAAAGACATTCTTTTAAATTTTTGACCATCAAATTATACCGACTATATTATATGGTGCCGAACTATGGGGATATACAGATTACTCTTGTGTCGAACATGTCCAAAATGTTGCTTGTAAGAAAGTGTTAAAAACTGTCAAAAATACACCTAACTGAATGCGGTAGACGGCCACTGTTCTATAATTTAGCCCTAAAATGTATCAAATATTGGTTAAAGTTAATCCAGATGCCTCCTGATAGACTACCCCATAAATGCTACAATATGTTGTGCCATCTAGGTAGCAAAGGGAAACGAACATGGGCAACCGAAATAAAACTAATGTTATGTAAATCCAGTTTTGGTGATGCATGGTACTCTCAAGGAGTGGGGAATTACCAATATTTTCTGAAAATCTTCCAAATCAGGATAATGGATATCTGTCGACAAGAAAGTTCCGATAAATTGACCAGTAGTACTAGGTATATAGAATATATTGAATATAACCCACATTTAACTGCATCAAATTATATATTAGGAGAGTTTATACCCACCCTCGTTAGTGACCTAGCAAAGATCAGAGTTGGTACAGCAGGCCTGGCAATAGATACTGGTAGATTTGCTAATACCGTTCGTGAAAACCGTTACTGTGCTATTTGTAAAACAAGCAATATTGAAGACCAATTGCATTTTGTTTTAATTTGTCCAGTGTACGAGTTACAACGTAATCCGTTTATTCCACATTTTTGACACGTCGAAATAGACATAGATTTAATATGCTAATATCAAGCACAAATAATGAAGTTATTGCTAGTCTATTGATATTCTGTCACAATGCATTGAAAATCAGAATGTCGAAAATAAATGCATACTTTTTGTCACACATTTATGTTAAACATTGTTAACACATTTACATGTCTATCCTGGAATTGGGTCTATGGCCTATATACAATAAAGATTCGTTCATTCATTAGTCAAACAGTGTCCATTAAGGCGTACAATAAAATTCCTACGTGACCAGGGTAAAATATCATGGAATGCATATCGAATTAATTTTCTTCGCAAAACTTGCAGACTTTATTGAACCATCAGTTCGGTAGATCAGTTTTGAGTAATTTATCGCCGTCGAACTGAGGATTGCATAACTGGGCATTCATATATATCTCATAACAATTTTCCTTTTCCGGCGTTTCTTTTGTACGATTACGTTATTTTTTGATAGTCTATTCCTGTTTTCACGTAAGGTTAATTATAAGATTTTATATATAAATAAATGTAGAGAAAGAAAATGTGCTTGCCTCTACCGGGATTCGAACTCGGGTCTCTGGCTAGAGGGGCCTAGCGCTCTAACCGACTTAGCTACAGAGGCTCACGGCAGAGCGACTAATTATTTATATAAGAAAGGGCAGCGAACCTTTCTCTACGGTAAGCACTGGCGCAGGGAGTTTATATAAGCAGAGAACTGAACAGCAGACTGTCACTATGGTTATGAATTTGGCGTTAAATACTAGGTAACGTTCGGCGTGACAAGGCTAAATGATCAAAGAAAGCATTAATGAATGTTTTTAGAATGAATGAATGTTTTACTTTTAAAAGCTGTAAAAAACGTTGTATGTACTACTCTGTTGAAGGCAGTTTGGCAATTGTCGCAACGTAAGTATATAAAATATTTGTCCAGCAGAGCAAAATTAGTTATTGTTTGTTACATCAAGGAAGGCGTTTCAGATCAATCTGTTGTCTACGTTTATTGTATTTAAAAAAAGAAGTTATTTTTTATCATTAAGGCCGTTACGCGATTATTGTTGGTTATTTATGCTCTGTAAAGATCGAAACTCACCAGAGAACTCTTCGTAATTATCTACAGCGTATAGGTAATTGTGTTAGATTTTTCTGTGATAAACTCACTCGTGAATGACACTTCTCAATACCGATGACTTTTTAACGAAGGTCGATGAATCCTTATCAAAAACCATTACGTAACATCAGCCGTTCTTATACAAATGTTTTATAAAATCAATGGTATGCTTCTACAAAAGCCTGTTGTGGATTGGCTTTAATGCAAATAACCAATATACGATCCGGAAGGACCAAAGAACCGGGATGACGTCAAACAGCTGATGGAAACACGACTTAAACAGAGGGTAAGTTAGGTACTCTTTTTTGTTTTGGTGGTCGTGCCTTAGATGAAAAACGTTGTATTAATCTGCATCGTCTGTTCGATTCATGTTTTTGTATCCTATTAAACCGAACAACTCAAAACACAGTACAATGAAATAGAAGAAATGTAGACTTAAATGGCCAGGTTTATTTATATTTTGAAATTTTGGGCTTTTATATGTAGTAAGAGAATATGAAGTTTATAAGTGAAAAATCAGATAGGTTTGTAGTTTACAACCTAAGACGTATTTTATTGTTGAGGTTTGAATAATAGGTCAATCGCAAACCATGCCCAGTCTTTTGTTGTACGCATTTCCAGGTGTTAATGCCAGGCCAGCCATCAACATTTGTGTGTTGTGTAAAACAAAGTTACCTTGTAAAAGATAAACCTATATGTTTTGTGTGTGTATATGGTTGACGTTAAAATAATAGACAACTTTTGATAAAGTGTACTATGGGTTGAAAGCCTGTTGTTATCTCATTAGAAAAAAAACATTGCTTTTTAGCTTTCTAAAGTTTTGTAAATTTGAGTAATCGGCATTCAAAGTTGCATCACTCTATATAAGGAAGCAGACAAGTGAGGCTTGTCATTTTGATTGTCAACATCAACCCAAGCTTAGTTTTAGCCAATCAGACTACAACTTTATCGAAGGCTACGGACGGCTTCTGTTTCCTGTATGACGTCACGCTTGTCCAAACCACAAGTTTTATGCATTGCTATCATTCGTATCCATTACTTTGTATGCAGTTGTTGGGGTGTTGTAACGAATATAGTTGCTCCGGGGTTTAGGAACAACTTGAAAACTAACAAAGGCTGAATTTTAACCTGCCCTCGGCTTTACAATGTCACAGTGTGGAGCTTTTCGCCTCAAAAACAGAGGCCTATAATTATATAGCAGTAGAGAGGTTGGTATCTCTGACACATATTGCTGTTTCCGTCGAGTTAAAAATGTCGGACTTTATAAGTTGTTGATCTAACACTTTCGACTAAATGTTATAAAGTTATGGTGCACTGATTGAAATTAACTATACCTCTATTTTCGCCAGCAATGTTGTCAAACAAGTCCTTCATAGAGGCGACTGTGTAGAACTGTTGCCTAATAGGGGCAAAGTCCACACAGTCAACCAATATGTGTTTGATGTCGTATACGCAGTCACAAATCACACACTTAGGTTCCTGTTCATCTTTGTCATATGATTTGATTGAGCTAACGTTATAGTCCTTATGATGTGTTGTGTTATAGTACATCGTCTCAATGGATCCAATTCTAGATAATTTATAGAAAGGTCTGATGAGTGTGAAATATTCTTGTGACAATGTTCTTTTGTTCGCAACAAATGAATTAATGGATAAGGATTTCTGTTCAATTTCATTGTTACAGTTTTTTCTTGTTTAAATTGCTTTCCCCTGGCTTTTTTTTAATTTTTATATAATACATCAATTTGTGTAACAGTCAGGTTGAAATCAGTATGGTATATTTGCTGGATATATACTTGTAAATTTTCAAGCCATAGACGTTTATGTTCTGATTTCCGAAGGCATTGTTGTCCTGACGTCTTTAATAATACAATATGAGCTTTGTTTTCTTTGTACCATTTTACACAAAATGGATTATTAATTATCTTAATAATTCACTGAATATACCTATTGATCTGTGTCGTGTAAAGTACAAAGATAAACTGATAATATATATATAATGGGGGTGATGTCTTTTATCATAAACACGGCTATACAATTGGTAATTACTGCCACTGTTCTCATTGGGCTCAAAGCTGACAATTGGCTGTTGAGCCGAAACGAAAATACTAGTGCTCTGGTATTAAATTGACAGACAATGCTAGCACTAGTCCGGTTCGCCATTGTTTATCTTAAGACGTTTAAAATCCATTACGAACGAGCTGCCTTGTAATAGCTGCAGTAATCTTCGCATTTTCGCAGAACACTGTTTACGTTTTACCAAATAATAAAACAGAAGAAACCTGTACTGGACTTTTTAATCGTTTTATTCTATCGCTAGTTAGCAAGAGTTTAGGCGAACTAAGAGGATAACAAGATTTCTATGATTGTCTGGAAAAGGCCAGCACATCATCTCAATGAAATTGTATCTGTAACATTATTTATTTATAACACATTCACTTAAGATAGGAAACATAAACTGTACAGCACAAAGTTTCGAATAACGATCGTTAATGCATGAAAGTTTAAGTGACTGTATTGAGTTGGAATTGGCTGAAAGAAAGACTCCTACAATATTCATCTCGGAGTAGACATTCCGTATGCAGCGGTATCGACATCAAGCACATGAAGGTGTGGATTTGTCAATATCTTAAGAAGGGCACATTCAACACATTGTTAAATTGTGGTCTCTTTAGCTACTTGTACTTATTATCGTAAGGCGGTCTTTACGTAACTCAATAAATAAAAAATTGTAACACCAATATTTACCCAGATGCATTGGATCTTTTTAATCAATCAAGACAAAGGATTTTCTCGATAAATAAATGGAGGTTAAATATTAACTCAAAAGATTAACAATAACAAAACAAAACCACTGACATGATTTAAATCAAAATGGTTTCTGATTAATATCTAATTTATTCACTTGTCATTCTTCTATTACTTGCTGAGTATTGTAAAAGTTTAATTGTTTAAATAAGTTCTAGTTCAAATAAGAGACGTCATGTGTCCAGCATCGTCAGCAAAACACTTTCCTAGCTCTACCACAAAGCTAAGTGACTGGTGACTTTTGAATGGCCAATGCTAAAGATGGGTGTTATCAAACCATTTGCATTCTCAATGATGGGTCATTCCAGATACAAACAAATATAAACAAAACATCTAGTTTATAACATTGTTACGGTGGAGTTTCTTTATATATTGGCGCTACAGTCATTAAATACAGAATTATTCAGGAAATAGTAAGAATTATAATGAAAATAGCCACAAGAATAGAATGTCTCTGAATGCATCAAAACAAACAATTATTGTGACGGGGTTTCGTCATTGCCAGTTTAAACTTAGTTTGTAAAATGGCGACTAAAATTATGGAAGATAAAGTTCCCCATACAAATAAGTGTTTTGTTTATATGTTTCTCGAAGTGCTATGAATTCATTTTATAAATTAGAGGAGCTTCATTTCTTGATGTAGTCTGTATTTAATTGTTTATTGTTCGGTTTTATCTTCTTTCCAACTTTATTCTATCATGCCATATCGTCTGGTTTAATACCACTTTCAAACTGCTGTTACGTTTATGACCATAGAGTGATGAGAAAAGTGTTCGAAATTCTACTTTTTATGAAATGTTAGACGGGTTTTCGGCTGAACCGTTTTATGCAGTAATTGTTTCCAATCTATCGTTGGTATATTTGAATTATGCGGAGTGAGTGTTTCTGTAACTGTATATTTCTATTGATTAAATGTCAATTGTTTTAAAAGGGTACTTGTAAAATTTGAAAAACGATGTTGAGTGAATCGGCATCAGAATTGATTAGCGATGCCCCTCCCCTCCCCCACGTAAACCTGGTTTGTGTAATAAACAACCCACTTCACATTACAGGCAGAAGTAGAAGTACATCTGCTTAAACATAAAAAGTACATTAATCCCCTCCCCTACATCAGTGCCCTATTAGTAATGAAGTCCTCATGTCCATACACTTAAAACACAATCGATCTTTAAACAATCGATCTGCACTTACTGGGTAGGACGAGGGATATGTCAAGCTCAAAGCCCGTTATATTGACAACGAAAATATTGATATTGGATTATGCTTCCCAAATAATCCAAGTAAATGCCAAATTAATAATAAAAGTCTTATAATGTAGCCAAAGAAAACATCAGAAAATATTACAAATATCCCAAATGATGTCAACAATGAAACACCATCGAAAATATCTAACAATGCAAATAACGAAAACATTGAAGACTATCTCTAATAACGAAAAAGAAGGAAAACAGCGTAGACTGTTTATAATCTAGTAGGAAAGAAAACACTACACAGAAGGTTCTTCACCAATGACTAGAATCATGCATTTTTAAAACAAGACCGTTTCAGTACATCGATTTATGTTCAAAAATATAAAAAGTGCAATCTTTTAATATTTCTAATCGTAGAATATCTATAATTATTTAATAGTCGTTTGTCGAATAGACATGTGTAGTTATACTGCTCACAAACAAGTATATGATAATATGGTAAAGCTAGCTAACTGTTGAATGAAAATGCTATGTTATTCCTTCTTTAATTTAGTCAATGTAAAGGTAGGTCTTTAGTCATTTAAAGAACCTAGGTACTATATTGTTACATATTCATAACAATCACTTTTTCTTACATGACAACTCCGATGATTCCATTGCAGAGCCGTGTGATATTATACAGTTATGGACTTTTGATGAGGTTTATAAAGAGGTATACAGACCAACATAAGTTAATACAGAACGAGGCAAGAGGCTGAGGTCTATATAAATAATGTTGGTCTGTATAGCTCTGTATAGACAGAATTAAAAAAAAACATAACAAAAAATATCAATAAGATGGATTATCAATATACCCATAAGTTTGTCAGTTTTAGCCATGGGTTTGTTATGTATATCGGCACAGACCACTCTAAAATATAAACAATTCTATACAAAAAGCTACAAACAGTGTGTAGTGTGAGAAAAAGACTATCCAAGTAGAGCCTCTCTGGTACAACAAACGTCACTCTCGTGTATTAACTTTCAAAGCAGTCGTCATAGGTTTGCGACAGACTCATAGTATTAAACAGGCTCCCCGTTAGATAGCCTCTAAATTCCGACACAGTTCTGGATAAAAAGCCGCATAAAAGTATATCATGCGACTTATATATTATCTGTTCAACTCAATACGGTGACATGTTCAAAAGTGTGAAATGTGTAGTATTATGTGTAATTCAATATTAAATGTATATCAAGACGATAATCGGTATTCTTCAAAATGCCATGAAAGAGATACTCCGAACAAGAAATAGATGCGTTAAACTGATGATGGTATTATTAAGCAAAAGTATAGCAACAACACCAGCGTAACTTCCTTGTTTGTTCCAAGTTTATATAATCCTAATTAAATGAAAACTGATCTCTGGAAATCCTGGCTTTTCAAATTGTTCTGTAAAACTCTTTCTAAAGTTACGTCAATTCTTCAGTCTCGTTCATTACAGAGACAGATACAAAAGTGTATTTAGAAGGTATCGAGGAGCCTTCCTTGATTATTCCGTCCAACATTTTAGTAGAAAAAAACCCACCGTTCTGGGTATAACGTTATATAATTCCATTTCAGTATAAACTCTCCAAATAAGTCACAGCATATTATGGCCTTGTTTATAGGGATTAATATTCTATACGGATTGACTGCAATTCTTTTTACGTTCATTGCAGTTTGAATGCAAACACGGAGGTGTAATCCGCGTAGCGATACGTCCAGAAGTTTCCACATGGGTTGTTTTCGGTCGTACTCCAATGAACGCAAAATTAAATTGCTGTCAATGAATATAGTTAAATTAGAACACCACAGATATTTGATAATGACGGTTTTTGCGGAGGAATGAAAATCTTAACTTTTTTCAACAACAAACTATACAAGTGCAAAACATTATATCAACTATATCCAAATATATGGACAAAATGTAGAGGAAGCTAACTTTTTTTAATTGCTTGGTGTAACCATAAACAAGGAATTGATATGGACTACATAAATGATGTAGGCAATAAAATAGATCGAAACACTGTCTGAAATAGAAAACTCTTTTGATTCTATATTTTGTACTCATATATCCTTTCCTGACTGATAGGTAATCTTGCTTGGAATAATACATATATAATACCCATCTCAATCCGTTATTTATCTTTCAAAAGCGAACTATCAGAAATAGTTAATTGTCAGGTAGGCTTGAACACACAAACCCAATCTTTGTCAAACACCAACTACTTCCCCTACCCCTAATAAATACCATTCAGATCAACCAAATGTCCCATAAATTTATTTTTCAACCAGACTCTTTACCTATTCGTATATAGTTTTTCTTTACAAAACAAACAACATTTATCAACGCATGACAAGAACATCATCGCCTGGTCTCTATAGACATTATCAAAGACCAAATACAACATTTTATACTCTAAGGATAGAATGGAATAGTTTCTCCAATGATAAAAAACATTGTCATTTAACTTCTCGTTTCAAGTCCAATTTGAAATATTTTATTCTACAGACACTATGTACCGATTGAGAATTCATTATTCTTCTTTTTTTTTCTTTGAAAAACAAATAACAACAGTTATCCATAATCTTATCAATTTATACACCCAATAATTCAATTGACAGATCTTTAGTCCACAGTAATATAAAAGTTAATTTATGTTTATCTTAATGTTAATTTATATGTTTATAGCATTATAGCATTGTTTCTTCATTCTATATTTACACACTTCGTTGTGTATAAGAAGTGGTACCCCTCGGATAAACTTGGGCTTACATCTGTTTTGTGCAAAGATTAACGCTTGTCGATACAGGATCACTTACTTTCACCAAAACGTTTATAGGGATATAATTGGAACCTGCTGTGTCCAACGTTCGTATAACTGTGTGACTTGAATCACGTCCATTCAACCTGGGATATAGTATACTACATCCCAGATTCAACCAAATTGACCTAGGTCTTTCCATTGGACTCATGGTTAAAAAAATCGACACTCTCTGTAATTTTCATCAGAAATCAAATGAGATTTAAGCAAGATAATGAGTATGGATTGACTCTAACCCATGAGACACGAAATGGAATTCTAAATTCCACTTCATACAATATCTTAGAATGACAGGAATCGTTACAGCCTGAAGGTAACTACCGAGTCTAATATCAATTTCGCTTGTTTAGCTGTTTTTATACAAGCAAAATTAATGTGGGAATAGTGTGTTTTATTTTGTAAGAAGAAGCATTGAAGACTTATTCATTTTGCTGTTTACAGATAAAGGTAGTTCGGTGGGCGTGGCTAATATTCTCTTCCTTTCAGCAGAGTATGAACGCAATAATTAACCAATCAAAACACTACATTCTGTGTGAACGCCAGGAAAATTTAATTATGTAGCATTTACTTTTGTGTCTGCGACGGGTGTCAGGGTTGAAGCCTCCGGTGCCCTGGTGCTCATTTGTCAATTTGTTGTGGTGTCCTATTGTTTTTCTTCTGTAATGCATTATGTGTCGTCTCTGTTGCCACATCGTTTAGGGTGGTTTCCTCCATCGATTGGGCCGGTACGCCGTCATATGAGTGAAATAACCTTAAGTTCGGCGTAAAAGCCTAATCCAACACACAAACAAACAAGAACACTTTTGTATATGAGAATAACCACTAAACTGCTTAATCTTCGAAAACAATACAATCGGAAATGTATGACGTAATTTTATATTTTAAAGATATGTTCTTGTTTGCTCGTGATATTCCAGATGCATTTTAAATGTGACTTTTATTATGTTTTATACCCAGATCGGTCAAGAACAAAGGTGAATGCCGAATGCATTATTTATTGTCTTTTTTCTGTACTGTACGTGAAACATAGTTAAAATGGCAATGTCCACTTTATTGCGATTCGTTTAAATACATAGAGTTTACGTAGGTTATCACCTTAATGCAGCTGATCTTTTTCCCGTTAATAGAAATCTAACTAACAGAACTAACAGTTACATAGACACAATAAAGTGGCTTTCTGATGCTCCATTGCTTTGAGAAATCAAGGGAACACGAGACTCCCGCCAATCCCTATCTCTCTGATTATCACGTGGCCATAGTTTAGTATTGATGCTTTGGGCCCAGTGCGATGCTAAGGTGGTTTTTCTAACATTTTTCTGAGGAAACGGCCACTAATTGTGCAATTGTTAGGAGATTACGGATTTTCCTCACCTCAAACGTATGACCATTAACACCTTTTTGTTTAAGCGGCATTTAGAAGCTGGGCACAGATGAGTTAAGATGGTTGAGATGACTCAGATTAAGATTATTAAGATGGTTG
>JAVFBZ010147828.1:0-19895 GCA_032466195.1 Katharina tunicata | reverse complement strand
GAGAAACATAATCATCCATGGCCATTGTACACAAGAAACGATATTTTAAAAAAATTCAACACTTTCTTGTGACATATCACCTATGCGTTTCTTTTTTGACACAGGGTATATAAGACATTGTTAGAATACACAGAAATACAGCCGCTCGTTATAAATGGAGATCATACTAAAGTTGGTTGGAAATCCTAACAAGGTTTTTCAAGCTGTTTTAAATTTCATAATTAGTACTAATAGAGTTTAATGTTTTCTGCATGACTCATTGTAAACTCGGGTGGTGAAAAGCTACTGTAGAACATGTTAAGTGTAAGCCCAATGCTATCCATCGTTTCCGTCGAGTGGTTACTTATGTATTTGCATGTGCTTTGGTGTGCGTTAATTGTTTGCAGATGTCTTTTGTGTCTGTAAGTGCATCGTAATTTTAGTCCATTGTGAAAATAAATTTCTTGGTTGATGTGTTTATGTTGTGTGCCTGTGTTTGCTGTGTGTTTATTTTATGCATGATGTGTTTTAATAATGGTATATGGAAGTGACTGCATATTACTGTGTGTTCAACCTATAACACGTTTAGATGCCATGTGCTTTCTCTGTGCAGGTATTTTATATACTAGGAATACTTTATCGTTCACCTTTAGTTTATTTCAATTTTAGTTGTACCGAAGTAGGTCATGAGTGGTTTTAACACGTGTTTTCTAGTCTATGAGTTATTTTGAATGATTATTGTTTTAACTTATGGTGTTCTATTCTCACTAGTAAGCGGCTGTCATATATTATACAAATCCTCTGATAAATGACTCGAGGTTTTTCGTGGATGACAACTTTTCAGTATCCAATGAAAACTCTTTATTAGCCGTTTCTAGCTTGACTCTTCAGGGAAACTCTGGTTGGCTCCCTAGACAGTTATTTCACAGACAGGCATTTAAACCACAGCGGCCATGGATAGGGCAAACCAAGAAAACAACTGCAGCCTAACTTTAATAATTATTTAATTGATTTCCTTTGATGTTCACCACCTAGTGGCCATCCCCGGTGAACCTGCCCTTATATGCCAGCGGCTATATAATAAAAGGGTGTTTTTCCTTATACGACGACTGCGTTGCCGGTATAATTATGGTGGAAAACCAAATAAAAAAAAACCTTGTTAAAAATCACTCCACAATCTCCGAAGCCAACGGAAAGTTACTTTTTATACCTAAGGCCGATCAGTGAGTTTTACTCCGTATATCCGTTTATTTCACTAACATGACAGCTTGCCAGCCCAATGGGTTTAGGAAAACCCCTTCAAGTACAATGGCAACAAACAAAGACGCCACAGGACAAGGACAAGAAAAAAACAACCCGAAAACCAGGCACAAATCGGCTTCCTTAAGATAAATATCTTTCGAACCGGTTCTGTAAAGCTCAAGTCAGACAAAACCGTGTAACCGAGATAAGTTCATATGGCTTTAGATGCACAACTTTTAGTTTCGAAGCAAATTATATAAGAATGTAAAACAACTGGAAACTATGAAATCTGTCGGTATTGACAGATTTATCCACAGGCTGTGAAAAAGTTCCGACCAAAATGGCGATGATCGTATCACGTCGGAGATGATGTGCTCAGTAAAGAAAGAATGAAATGCCGCCTCTTGATATGAACAGTGACGTCATAAATGATGATGTGATGCCATCTCTGTATGATGTATTTACAGTTGAATAATATCACTAGAGTTATTACCACATAATAATCAACGGGTTCGGAGTGGATTTATCCTGGAAAGCATAGCGTGTGAGAAACCTTTGTTAACATTAATGTGATTGATTCGAGTTATTCTGACAAGATCCTTTTTTTTTATCTGTTTTGTTCTACTACCATCTTCTAGCTGCCTTATCTGGTTGTACTACTGACACAAAATATGATGTAAGTGTTATGCAACGTACATTTTATGACAAAAAATCATGTTCTTCTCGTCTTAAACCGTTGTACAATGACCGGAAAAATCTCTAAATCGTTACAACAGCTTAGTTCTATTGTAAAGGAAAAAATATATATGCACGCAGCTTCCTTGTTGACTTTGTTATCAGATGTCGTCTTCTTCACACGCATATTCAATAGCAGCCAGATATAGCTAAATCATTACTTGATGACACCGTTGTTTGTATTCAAACGATTGGCTGTAATCCCTTAAGACCCTTACTCTCTCTGTATTAACGGCGATACAGACGTGGACAATTTCAAGTGTCTATTTTCCCACACAATCTACTTCTTAAAACCTAAAGCTTTTTAAACTCAAGCTTGCCAAAATGAATTAGTATTGATTTGATAAGCACACATACGGCAAATAAGTATTGTATTTCAGTCTAATTAAACGTCGTTCCACTCGTGTGACGTTGGTGTCATTTGAGCGGAGAAACCAATGAATTTAAGACAAGTTCGGCTCTAAATATTTTTCTACACAATCCACCAAAAGTGGTAACGTGGATCCGATTGGAGAAGTAACTATGAAAATAATCGTTGTCCACATTTCGGAATCCATAATATTGAAGGTAAGTTAAATGTGGTTGACCGCATAAAAGGACACCGATACACCGAGAAAGATGTTGGCGCTAAATTGTTTTTTTTTACCATATTGCTATTCTAAAATTCAATTGGTAGCTTTTATATGTTCATTTATCATATTCGTTGCCACTTTTTCTCGTAGTTAATTTATGCAGGAAAAGACAAAGATTGCACGGTAATTTTAACAATTATGTTTGCAACTATATCCTTTAATTCGGGAAAGGTGCCTGGTGAACTTAACACAGCATAAATTCACTCCTTTGCATAAATCGTTTGCGATGTAGGCGAGCGGGCCAACAATGTAGTTTACCAGTCTAGATATCGGCCCCATCAATACACGGAGAGGAGGATTTTAAATGGGATTCATTTATTCATTGGTGTTTTACACCACATTCAGCTGTATTTGAGCTACGTTGAGGTGTTAACATTAATAATGGCAATATTATTATTATATTTTTTAAGATTTATCATTTTAATTTCGAATCACCTACATATACAATTTCGTACAGCAAAAAATAATATGATGTTAAATGAATTGGAATCTACTAACTGGCCACAGAGACAAAAGTAAGCTGGAAGCTGCCAATAAATAACGTGAGGATCGCGTGTTATTTCAGTGCACACGATCCTCACGTTATTGAATGCTTCCAACATGCTTTTGTCTGAATTATTATCCGCTTCAATGAGAACAAAGTACAGGCCGTAGACCGCACGGCCTCTGACGGACAAACAAATACAGCTCTGAATTATTGGATTTCTTTTCAAATTAAGTTTGCCTAGAATTTGTATAATACTTTTTAACTTATTACAAAAGGACCTGTTGATTTAAAACCGATCCGTGATGGTAGTACATTTGAACTGTATATGGTAGGCCTATAGTTGAGTTGTTTATATATAGAGATCATAAGTACGGAAGTGATCCGTGATTTACGAGTTCTAGTTTAAGGTGAACTTTATTCATAATCTTTTAATGCCTAACCTATGAAGAGTGCATACTTACATGCAATATGTTGCTTCAAGTAACTAGAGCGAGTTTTGTTTGTTTACGCTGGATAATATCTAGGCTTTTTGGTGCTAGATATATAAGATTTGGTTTTTATTTTGGAACTGTTTGTCTTTGGAAAAGAGGAAAAAATGGTATTAAAGCAAAACAACTATAGAAATAGTTGGAAAAAATAGAAAGAAAAAAAAAAACATAAAAAAACTTATAAATATGATTTATGGATCAGCCCTTATTTTATCAGGTTAAATCACAAATTTCCCTTATACCTAAGATTGAGAAAGATTGCTTTTATAAATCAAACTAACACTAAGGTCAGTGTGAGATTGTATACAGAAAGATTAATAGGGGATCAATATTTACGGTGTGGGTCTTCGGTGGGGTCTTTACGCTCCAACCTACCTTAAAACGGACTTCACGAAGACTGATTTATTTCTGCCTGTCTCCATGGATAAGACTTGATGGTCTCAACAATCATCATAAATTTGGTTATTAAAAGCGATTTAGATGAAACAAACACTGACGTGGCTGAGGGCACATCAAAAATATATTAATTATATGAAGTAGCTGGCCTTATTTTCTCATTCCACTTCTGTAGCTATTTTCAAATAACAGCTAATACCATTTCCAACAATAGCTAAATAAATTTGCGTACAGTTTGCACAACTCGTTTAAGGAATTCCCACAAACCTTAAATTAACTCTAAATTAACTCTGTGTTCTTGATTTTTAACAGCTTCTTTTAAGATTTTTGCTTTACCTAAATTATCAACTTTTCATATAAACTTAATTGTTTCTTTAATTGCGCAACGTCGTTTTTATTTGACCTGTCGAAGATCTTTGTAAGGTATTCGCAGACAAGAATTTAGGTCTTTAGACTTTTTTTTAACTGACGACAAACGTTATGGCATAACTCAGTCGATTGAGTATACTGAATGTCACCAAACGACTTTTAAATAAATTCCTAAATAATAATAATAATAATTCCTTAAATAAAGTGATTTGAACAGAGATCAACAGCTAGGTAGGTTGCATATGTTCGCCGTTAATCAGAAACGGATTATCAAGCTAGTCCGTGCTGACTATCTCTTTTGGGATCATCAACGTTGGAGTTGTTTTGACGCTTTCGGGACCTTTTATTGCCGAGGATAGAGTTTTCACAGATAGACACATTAGGCCAAATTTATCTAAAAACTTGGTTTATAACGCAGTAAAGTAACTCTAAAGCAACACTCCTATTCGCTACGTATACGTGCATCGGTTGCCTTTCTTCGATGCTAATAACCAATAGTATTTTTTATTTACTACATATATAAATATTACACTTTCTGTTTATGACGACTTTTCATTTTGCCGATGTTTAATTGAAATTCGGGACTAAATCTAGTTAAACCTGGCCTGCTTTCCCCGCATCCACCGAAAATCTTGTTTATGGGGCTCAAACCTGGCTTATTACATTCGGATCAACTAAGCATCGATTTGGCCTCTCAAAACTTCATGTTGTCTAGAAGCGCAATGATTTAAAGAAGAAAAGAACGAAAAAAATAAAGTCAAATTATAGATCATATCATATTATTACTGAAACTATTCTTGCATTTTTTTTAGGACTCGTTTGCCACTGAAAGCCACTTCAACTGTACCACTGATAGTAAAATGTATGGGGGACTTTTCATACTACATTTGTAGTCATGGGCATGTCACTAAAGTAAATGTATATTAAAATGTTGTGGATCAAATATTTAACTTTGCTCAGTAGATTTGTAAATGCTCTGTTTTGCTAGGGTTAAATTTTGAGTTATTTGGGTTATTTTTATATGCAAGAAATTTGGGTCCATTTCTATTCAATGTATTTATAAACGACATGTTTATGTTTACACAATCGTCATTATTACAATTAAGCCAACGATAATACAATATGCCATACGGATACTTTTATTGGAGTTAATGAACGGCAGGGCCATTTCATAGAGTTCGGGAACCACAAATAATATATGACCAAATGCATATATTAATGTTAATTGAGTTTTTAGACAGTACTTGAGTGTAACATCTTAAAAATGTTTCACAAAATAGTTCGTCATCTCCTCATTTTCCCTATATCATATCTTTTGATATCCTGCTGTTCTTGGTTGTTCACCTCAAAGCCCAAGATCTCTAACTTTTGTCATTCTCACCTTGTATGAGTGATAGAAATCGATATTACCTTGCGTGTTGTAGTTTCGGATAAGCTTCACATATAAATCACTCGTTGTGATTTGCCCCAGGTCGTTCTCATGTTAGAGGCAAACTGCTGCCTTGCTTATTGATTTACAATACATCTTAGAGAAACACATTTTTGTTTACAGAGTAGCATGTAAAAACAAGAACGTAAGAAAAGTCGGAAACAAGATCAGTTAACAGACCGTGTTCCATCATGTTTGTTATACTAGAGGGATTACAAACCTCATTTATCTCGCTAACAAGTTCGTTAGCAGTTTACTAATCTCAATTTATCATTTAAATTGTTAAACAAGTTTAAAGCCGTAAATAATAAAAGCCGTGAGTCGCTGTTATTTTTGCAAAAGTTAGAGTTCCATTTATCATTTATTTTAACCAGTCATATGTTAGGAGCTTTGAACTTCTGTTATTGTCTCATTGGATGTGAAGTCTGACGTTTAAAACCAATACAAATGCCCAGTACATACTGATTATAAAAACACTCAAGTCAAACATTTATAAAAATGAAGGGTCATTGAGTTATCGAGTTTTTGAACAGTACTAGTGTGTAACATCTTCAGAAGTAGTGCAATATTTATTACCCGTAGTGTAACACTTTGGTATATGATAAGGAGTGGTACAATACCGCTCGAGAGCAAGTCTCTGCTCGCGATTGATCACTCGAACACAAGATAAAAAGTAGTAAATTATGGTCAAATTAGACATGAATTGTGCAAGTCTTTGTCAGTTGCGTTTCAATATTAACAAACATTACGATTTTGTCAATCAGAATTCCCACAGTCTGGGTGCGCCTTTAAAAATTGCTACCTGGCTGTCTTAAAAAATACGTTTGCCTTTTAACAAAAAGAATAAAATATCTAGAATATAGCGTTAAATATATTGACAGAGCACATCGTGCCAGGAAACTGATAAGGGTTTGAGGCATGGAATGAATGGCAGGTCTTTTATCCAGTGTTTTGTAGTCTGTCGATTTGAATGCGATAAGCTTGACGGATGAGAATGTGTGGTGAAAGGTATATAAGCGATCGCTTACATGCAATACATATTGCCCACAACTAGTGCTAAGCAAACAGATGTCGTTTTGTGAGTTTGTTTGTGTTAAGATTTCCTTTGACATCAAACTGCCAGCAAATGTCTCACTGGCGTGCAGAGAAAATGTTACTGTTTCCGTGAACATTATAATTAGAAAATGTTCACAGTTTATCACACACGTTTTCCAATTAGAATTGTCATGGTAGCAATTTTCTCCAACATGATAGATGTTGAAGTGCTTCCCATTTTCATGTCCACAAACAAGTTAGTTACCATAATATGCCATAAATAAAAGCGTTATATAAAAATAAAACGACTGAAAAAAACAACAACCTCCATCATACTCAGATTTGTTCCTTAACGTTCTTTTCTATTGCCCATCAGCTCGGTTTAAGTTATTAAGATGTTTGAACTTTACAGTTACTGTATAGTACACAATTGTTCAGAAAGTGAGAACCTGTAATATGGAAATCTACGGTCATGTTTGTATTTTCACGTCTGCCACTAATATGTGGGATGAACGAGTTTGGCAGTCAAAACATGTAATGCTTCATGAAATAAACTTGGTTATGTGGAGAATCAATGAATGTATATATGAGATGACATTAACATGATTATCAATAAAACAAACCATAATAGAAAGTTATTACGTTGATGCAGCAGTTTGTATTTCTTTAATTTCTGTGAAAATAAAATAATCGTGAAATGTGTATGCAGTAGAAGGACACCATATCACAATATTATTTTATTAACAGGAGCCTTATATAAAGAATAATATAAATTATTTTTTGGAGAAGGAAGATAATCAACAAGTCGCAGCTGATTGCACATCTTAAAGGCAAATCTTATTGAAAGTCTTCAATCTGGTTCAATCTGGATCAACCCCGGATTTAACCATTTAAACAATAAAGGAAACGCTCATGAAATCGGCTACTGTACGGAATCTTGGTTTGAAAATTGAATCTGATGTGGCGCCACTTGTTTCCTCTTTTTCTGCAGTCCTCATTGTATCAGTTTCTGGAGTACAAATATGTGCAGTACAACTTAAATTGTCATTATGTTATTACTTCATCCGTCATCATGTTTCTCCATCTTGTTTGGTAACATCTGGTTTAGTAACATCCTGGCTCTTCTAGGATTGCTGTTTTTAGTAAAGATTCACATTTATTCCGCCATTTACTCATTCTCATGGGGCTTGCACGCCGTCAAAAGAGTGCAAGCTATTTGTACTGCTCACCAAAATAGTAAAACAAATATGAAAAATTGTGAATGGCGTAATAAAAGAAAAACAGGATAAGATTACAGAACGTTTCAAAATGTTAAGTAGTGATATTATGTATGAAATATTGCAATTTCAAGAAGTTTGTCATCGCAAGGGAAAGAATTTGAAGCAACGAAATTAAAGTGTTACTTTTCAAAGTTGTTTTGCTTTTTGGTGAAATCCCCTCCAATTTTCTTATAACATCTTTATTTGTGGAATAGGAATCGATCGGGCCTGTGTTAAAACTTTGCACTCTATTCTGCTCAACCATGTTTGTTCCAGACGGTTTTACGGTTGAACTCGACCGCTGCGTTTTTCTTTTCCCTTCTGTTGTGAAAGACTCAATGGCCAAATATGCTGGATTTAAAGAACATTGTACAAACAACAGAAACATTGTGAATCCGAAAAAAATCAACAGCATCGCCGCTTTTTTGGAGGGACAGATTAGAAAGCTCATATACGTTGTTACAAATTTCTCCTTTTTGTAATTGAGTTTATTCCTGGTTAAACATAAAGAAGTTTTTGTTCTGTTAAAGTACACTGCATTGATTTTTGTGTTCCATGATCAGAATTTTGGATATAACTGGAAGTAAAGGATATCCAGGAAATCGCTGATTCTAAGTCCTATAATTTCATTGAAAAACAACTCGATACACACACAGGAATCCTCTTTCTAGTTTTCTTTCATCGAAGATATAAAAAAAATACCGTCAAAACTACAATTTAATAGAAAAACAAAGTCATTTAATGTATTTACCTGAAGTGATGAAAGATCCGCGCACAAGGAACATGGCTTTGAGTCTCATAAAATAAAACGATATCTGCTCATGGTTGCTGTATATCTAAGTATTCAGTGATCAAATATGACGATATTGTTTAATCACAAACCTACTGAAACTGAGAAGCATTGCTGGAGAGAAGACGGACAACAATTAGGCGGATAATATAAACCGTGGAGCGGGAATCCGATAAGTGTAATTCGGCAGGAGCGTTTCATCTCAAACCGTTTGAAATACATAAAAATAGTCAAGCCGTTTTGATTATAACTCAAGATATACACTAATAATTCCAATGAAAGATAGATGTAAAAAAAAGATAGTTGGAATAGGTAAGCCATTCTTGGAAATGCTTCCTTGGAAACACCAAAATGAGTTTAATTAGATCTTGAAAATAACAACGTAGGTTGAAGTACAGCTGTATTACTTCTCGTTGTATGCTATACAGGTCATTCTAGTTATAAGTCATTTGCCCGTGCCCCCTCAGCTCTCGGCATTAGCAATCACAGAAGTCCAAATAAAACGTTGAGTGCATATACGAAAAAAGCTTCACATCTCGTTCATACAAATTTGACTATCACATATAAACTTAAGTAGAGAAGAATACAACACGCAGTAGTCAGTGTTAAATGTGGTGACCAGCACATCGTATAAGGAAAGTGATAACGGTTCTGCGGCATGGAATGACTGACAACGCTTTGTCTACAGTTTATAGTCTTTTGATATGCTGTCGATATAACGAATGGATTTAAAATAAGTTATGGCATGAAAATCAAGTAGTTCACAAATAGTGCTTAACTATCGCTACTGAAAATGTATCGCTCGAATTACAAGGATGTTTCATGACAAGGATGTACCCGGAAGTCAAGTAAAAGAGTCTATTGTCACCCTTCCTATTTTATTTTTGTCACGTTTTCCATAATCATGAGTATCTATGATTTTATCATGAGAATAATGTAATGTATAAGGGAAAGGAAATGTGATGTTGGACTATTCATGTATGGTTTCGTCCGATTATCTCCTGGAAACCCCATATCCAAGTTGCCAACTTTTTAAAATATTTTTCATTTTTATTTTTCATTCTGAGTAGATTATACTGTCACATATGTTGTGTTAAATTGTATGTGAGGTCCAATTTGAATGTGGCTTTTTTTCTATATATAAAACAAACTTCAAAACCATGAATCAGAGCCCTCTTACTGTTATACCTTGGTTGATTATCGTACGGGGAAGTTAGAAACCTTATGGATAGAATCTAATTGATTAAATTACTGATTTTCCCAAACGTGGTTTTGCTCTTGTTTCTCACTTTTCTCCACATCTCTTAGATTTCTGAAGTTATAAAAGTACAGTGTCCATTTCGCAGCAAGCATTTTAATCCGATAAAATCCCAAGGGAGTTTAACACTAATGTTTTTACATCAGGTTTCCAGTCCCTGTTGTATGTCATCCTATTGAGCTCTTTTAGTTTTTATAGCTAAAAGTTGAAGCTGTTTGACATTTTCTAAGTGTCACCTAATTTGTGTGATAGAAATCGATCGGGGCATGCTGACACTTTGATGTGAACAGATGAACTCTCCCGTGGTGCTCATTCCCAATGGGAACTGATCGTGCTGTTTTTTTCTATTATTAAAAAGGATGTAACGTGTTAGCCATGTCAGAAAAATAGTAAATGAGGTTGTATGTAAAAGATTTAGCAAAATACAATTATTTATTAGTAATAATCATGCTATTCATATTGATATCCATTTCCACAAATTTTTCTTTATATGTATATCAGCTTTCCGTGTAGTTCAAAGCTCCTTAAAAGGTAACCAGAATAGATTTGTAAAAAAGGTCCATTTGAAGTTCTTGCCTTTCAGATAAGAATAAATAATGTCGAGAATGCAACTTAGCGCCAGTATATACCGATAAATACAACATTCATTAGCTGGTCGACCAACTGCACAATTTTCCACCATATATTGACAACGTTAAGTCTTCATATAAGTGAAATGCCGTTAAAAGCGATGTTAAACACCAATCAAATCAACAATCAAATGAATTAAATTTGCAACTTATGTCTCATTTATGAATTATCATTTGTCTCATAGTCTCGATAACGACTGTTCTGATATTGTTTTCCTTTATGTATATCTGTATTTAATAACTTCCTAAAGTCGTCATATAAGTGAAATACCCTGGAGTACGACGTTAAGCACCAATCAAATAAGCAAATAAAAACTTCTTTAATTAGCTAACAACATAAAGATAGGTTTAATACCAACGTCACATGTTGGAGAAAGTGGCAGAATATTGACAAACCAGCATACATGCAAGCTGAATTAGTAAAAGATTATTATGAACACATTATGAATAACAGACAATCATCTAATCATACAAACAATAATTTGTATGAAAGGGGAATGTAAGAAATCGTTTACAATAAATGGAAAAAGGAACAATCTCTCCAAATGTAAACAAAAAATCGTAAAATTCCACTTACGGAATGATGATATGATACAGTCATATAATATAATACTCGCCTACTGATGTTTTCAAGTCACTGAGATATGCTCGTTCCAGCAAACACTATTGGTGATTTGACACAGCCATGTAATATTGAAAGAAACACACTGGCAGGAAGTGTATATTAATTGCTTCGTTTCGAATTAAACGACTTTCCGTCAGTTACTGCAACCAACGTAATTTGCATCCCATTAAAGATATGCTCCTTTCTCTGTTAAAAGGGGAAGAGGTTCGTAGTCAGTCAGTAGATTGTAGGCACTGTCAGACAGTTCCACGCGTGATACATGCCATTTATTCTTTCTCTATGTTTATCAGAGTACATATTTTTTGTATAAATGTAGAGATAGAAAATTTTGCTTGCCTCCACCGGGATTCGAACTCGGGTCTCTGGCTATCAGGGCTATCAGAGTATATATTGATATAGATACACAGGATGATTAAAGCCTTAAATGAAAGATTGTTGAATTAACATTCGTTTCGATACACACTTTAATGATACAAATTTGGATTTACGCTTGTCAGTTCAAATTATCACGATGCTACGTTCTCGGAAATATGTACCCGCTAAAATCATATCGCAGTCAAGGACATCCTTGGTCAAAGATTTCTAGAAATATTATTGATTTAATACTTTTGGGAATTGGTGACAAATGGGCTTCTTATGACGTCTGATTGCAAATCGTATCATGTGACATGCTTGAAAGCGATGTCAGTATAGACATTGAAACGTTGCGAGAAATAAATTGAGAAATTGCAATCCATAAAGTCTTCTGCCTTATAAGCTTTCCAGCTTCTAAATTCTAAAAGAAGTTAGTAATGGTCAAAATCTGATTCCTGATAGTTCTACATAATGCCCAGTTAGAGGATTTGAGTCTAGCCATCAATTGGCAAGTGTACCTACACCATATCATTAAAACGTACACAGTCTGTGTCTGGTAAACCCTAGTACTAAAAGCTTCACGAATAGCTAGAGTAAGTTTCTTACGGACTTGCCATCGGGGAGATCAGCTAATCATGTATTATTTGTCATTTGTTTGGTATTCAAGCTGTACTAAAGATTATTACATTTGGTTGACGACATTTGAATGTTAATTGTGAAAGAAATTTGCGAAGGAGGGAGCCCTTTATATACAGTTGCAAGAAGTTAGGTCCTCGATTGCAGCGTTAAGCTGAAAAGTGTCTTGAATAATTTGGTACAAAAAAACAAAAAGCAAAACAAAAACAAATAACAAAGTCGCAAAGTTTTAGACACAAAAGATAACGATTGATAATGTTTAGGACCATCTAGTCTTTCCAACATTGTCATAGAAAACCCTTCTAATGCTCTTAAATGAGTAAAACAAAATAATAATAAACACTTATGCAAAGAACAAAGCATCAACCACACGAACACAAATTTGTTTTTCAGCTTTCTTTAATCCTATAATAACGCCAACTGAGCATCAATATCGATTGTTCTACTTCCAATCTGTGATCCGAACAATAGGTCTCACTGAACAAGACAATCATTTATGGATTAGTCTTATAAAACCTTTATTATGAATATTACATTAACCGATAATATTATCCACTTGACTTTTACAGTTTAAATGACTGTACGGAAAAATGCCCACTAAAGGTGGAAGCTATTATATTTCACATAGGTTGATCTCTCATTTGTCTCTCAAGATTGGGGGTTAATCCTTTAATACCATTAAAACCTACATAACGAATAAATATCCCTTAAATCACACCATATGATGACGGTGGCATGTTGCTGTTGGAAAAATCGACAACGCAGAAACGAAGGAACCATCCCATTCTCCAAAGATATCCATGGAAGCGGCCATGTCGGTTATCAGAGTTACGTAAACAAAATATATTTGGAAGAGAAATCGAATTATACTGTAGCGTGCATTGGTGGAAGAACAAAATTATCTACCAGATTTGGATAGACTATATTCCCGCCAAATAACTCTCTTTATTTTGAACATGAATTATATCATTTATATACTGGTGAATGAAAAATATTAGTGAATGAGGTTAATGGTATCAGACCTTACATTATATATTTGTAGTCCATATAAAAGTGTGTAGTTATCACATGATGTCTACATATCCCATAATACGCCATTTTTAGAACTAAGAATGCCATTGTTGCGTTAGAAACAAACTTGTAAAAACTCTCAACAACACGGCATTACAAATGTTATTACGCGTACATATAACGGCCATCGGGTCTCAAAATGTGGACTTCTTGATCTTGACAATGTTTCAAAAAATTAAAATTTAAACTGAGAAAAAATATATGTGTCCCCAGGGCTTATCGTGCTTCATGATTAATGAGAGATGTTATCAATACGATAACAAAAAGTACTATACGCGATACTGAAGAGCTAGATCATTCGTCACGAACTAAAGCAATAAATGAAATATAAAAAAACTCATTTGAAATTTAGGATAGATGCATTTATAATTTTCGTATTAGGTAATTAATACCATTCCACTACTAACGCAAGGCCGCTACTCAACTAAGCCATTACCACAAACAATTATGGCAGTATATGCTAACACTTTACACTTTACATAGCAAAGTTGTCCTTGCTTTATCATTTATCATTGGTTGCGACTTAAAGTCACTGCAAATGGATAGAGAGGAGAAAAAAGACTGGATTTCTTCCGACATTGAGGTCGTTTGTTTTGGTAAAATTACACATACAAGTTTCCTACATGACCCACAAATCATTTGATGACTCACAGTGGCTGGGTTTTACATACAGAGTCGATATGAGTTGGTCTGTAAGGGCGAGGGTCAACTGGAGTGTTAACTAACAAAACAAATGGTAGCCTCAAAATGCTCCCCATTTAATGACAATGGGTAAACTTATAACCGGAATTCCGGTACATCTTAAAACTGTTCCACTCATAAGATTACAACTGAAGGGGAGTGTTGGAGATAGTTTCATAAATCTGCGTATGAAAAATATCCATTGTAAATAACGTCATGTTATAGAAATTTAACCCGTGGTGACGATGAAAGTTTTATAAAAATCACCCCAGTTGGAGTAAAACCGGAAGCCAAGCTTAAAATTCGGCGTTAAATATACTTGCTGGCTACAGCCAAACGAGTCTATATCTTTCAATTCACAGCTACATGTATACTTCATTATTCGCCAGACTCATTAATAATTGTAATACGATCGGGGATTCACTTGGAAGCAACATTCGTTCCAGGAAACAAAGCAAGATCAGGTTATATCACGCATGCTATGGCAAGTGATAAAAGGTGAAACCCCTTTTATGTATCTGATGGTAAATTATTGATATCTGACAGCGTTTTCCTATTTTAACGACGGCGTGTGTATACATGAATGTAAGAGGTGTCTGTGAATGTTACAAACATAAGTTGTTAAACTTATATATTTATTCTTTGTTCATCAAGATCAGTAGTTGATTAAATCGTTGATGGTTAGAGAGGTTGTATGTATTCCTGGTCTACATATAAAGATGAACCGTTCTTACTTGCGGCTCTATATTAGTTCAAAAGTGTATTAATGTGCATGTCTCATCCCCATTCTCATATGCATTGTTTTAAAATAATCTATAAGCTTGTGTGAAATTCAAAGTTTTGTGCTTACTCGCGACGAAGATTTTATGTCACAAACCTGCATCTATTATTTTATTCACTGCGATGTGGATTTGTTTCTCCAAATGACCGAGTTATTTTGCTATGAATTAACGCTGATTTGTTAACGACCTTGTTTCTACATCAGGTTATCTAAAATATAAGTGTTGTCAAATTAGAACTGTGAAACAGCTACAGCATAGATAAACATGTTATAGATATGTTGGTTGTGTGAAGGAAACAGCCAACCATGCAATCGCTGATAAAAAAGATACATAAATAAGGCAAAAAACAAACAAAATAATCTTTGAAAATGTTAAATATAAATTTGGCTGCTGATTAATTGGAGAAATATGAGATATACATAACGTGATACAACCGGGAATTCACATAAAAACGCAAATAAGTTTACTTATACAACACTCTGTAATGGTGATACGTATGTAAGAAACACGTGACACACGGGCTGTCGGAGATGGTGAAAGATGAAACTTCCTCTACGCATGTCGTAATTCTGAACATGGTTCTCATGTTTAACGTATTAGACAGTCCCCGTAGAGTGGGATATGATAATTGTGTTTGCTGACAACACAATTAGCTCAGGAAGAATTTTGGGGCATTACGCAATGAACCAAAACTTTGACATTCTGGGATATACTGATAGATATAAACATTACTCGGCTGAACTATTAATAATCTTTACTTCTCATAGACCTTTTCTATAATCCGACTTTGTCTCCATAGTATCGAGTGTTTCGGAGTAATACATGTCGATAATAATAGATAAATAATTTATCAATGTTTCCATATCGATCTCAACTAAACTAAAAAGGTTGTCATCAACTTTGTCACAGCCTTGCGTCGTATCCTCTTATTTTGGATCCTACCTTAAACTCTTAAATTCATGTCGATGATTGATAAAATGTCTTGATTGATTTTTACAAATCTGTATTGTTTAACATTTGATACGGCCATTGCGAAAGAGCCCAATTCAGTTTGCCTCGGCGACAGTTCCATTAAGGAGTCAATCTGAATTAGACAGGTCTCCCTACTCCATCCCTGTCAATAATTCCAGACACTTTTAGGATGGCATGTGACAATCTCAGTTCTCTACACCTATAGAAGCTAAATGAGTAATGACCTTTCTCTAGTCAAATCTCTATACACACCGACAATTTCTCCTATATGTATCATACTACACGATGTATCTTCCAATATGCTTGTCTTTAAAATGCGGGTAACAAACGTATCTAAATTATACCCGGAGTGGAAGAAATCCTGCATTAATTTCACGAGAAAGCTACTTGTATTCGTTGAAAATTCAAATGTAGTTCTGAAGAAAAGTTGACGTTTTAAGTCCCATTAAAGCGGCAAACAGCAGTGGAATCTGTTTGCTTTAAGAAAACAACCTGTCAATTCCAGGCCGTCAATGGTAAAGCATGTTTTCGCAGATTGTCGTTTATTAATCATTAGCCTGTTTTAATTGTTTCTTCCTTTACATACACTATTCTATATATCTTATATCAATGTGTGTATGGAACAAGAACATTGATTTTTATATCGATTACCGCCTCGTTTCTTTTGCAGTGATTAGGCAAATTATTTTCCCAATGAACGTCGAGCATTTGATGCAAGATAATAGATGTAAGGCAAAGAATGGAGGATATCAAACTGATATACAATTTATTTTAACGAAGACAAGAAAACCATTAATGGTAAAGTCAGTGGTTTCTGACAGTGGTTTCTAATCAGGTACAAACATGTTTTCTACCCATACTACACATTATCGAAAGTTTTCTATTCTTTTAAGCTTCTTTTCAGGGACATAGCAGATTTGTAGGTGTCGTTATTCACACCAGTCCATGTTTTCTAGATAACTGAAATGCTACAGACGTGGATGGAAAAATCTACAAAATATACAGCAATTTATGAACGAAATTTTCAGCATAACTCTTCATCTAACCAAAGCCGTACGTATATATAAATATTGTGTGTGGGGTTTGGAACATTTTACTAACACATTAAAGACTAACAAATTACTACATTCCGCAACATCACTATCTGATCCCAATCCATGCGTTCCTATTGCTTGCTCACAACCACATAATCATTCTTTGAGCAAAACTAGCATATAATTTATAATCGCTTTGTTACATTTTGCTTGGATAACAGACAGAAGCAGTCAATACTACAAATACTTCAGACACGGATGAATTTAATTGGTGGAGAAGCTTCCTGGAAGTCCTTGTACCTATAAACAAATAATTGAGCAATCTGGAGGATACCAAGAAACAACTTAAAACTTTGTAAGGTAATCAATGTTTTTAGGTCGATTTTATAGTTACGAAAAAATCAGAAACTGCTTGAAAGGTGCCTATTGTTCATTGATTGAACTATTTTATTCCTAGTTGTACATGCACTCTCAGCATAACCGATACAATGAATACAAAAATCTACTAAATGTATATACTTGGAATTATTTGAAGGTGAGATTTAAGCGATATGAATACCATTATTTCATCTTCATGCCATACGTCGAATCACATATGTCCACATTTCCATTAACAGAGAGAATGAAAATTCAACATGAAAACCACGCCAAGAGAATACGAAGTTGAGGCATGTTAGTCAGGAAAAAGGAACAGAAAATGAGATTAAAAGGCATCACAATAAAAAAGGTGAAAGCCATGCTTCTGCACCAGGGAGGTGGCCCGTAGGCGACTCCAGTCACAGAGAGGAAATCCTAATTTCAAATGACAGATTTCGGCCTCCACACAGACGTCCACTCATCTCTACTTCAGAGTGCTCACAATGTTAGGTTTGTGTAAATGCTAATCGTTATTATACAGTATACTATATATATATACACTGTCAGGGAACCCGAGTTCGAATCCCGGTGGAGGCAAGCAAAATTTTCTTTCTGTACATTTATACAAAAATATATACACTGTCTTTCGTAGGATAACCCCGTTTCTCTACTGGTTCGCGTGTTACTACAATGTCAATAAAAGTACATTTGAGTCAGGGGACTATCATGGACAATTTTAGTGAAGCGGGTAATAATTCCTAGACGTTCCAAGCTATAACATGAAGATGAAATGCTTACAAAAACGTGTGCACTCCAATAAAATGTTGACCAAAACGCTACCCGTCGAGTTGAAAAAGAGGAGTTATCTTGAGCACAATGCATAACACCAAAATGTACTTGCCACCCTCTTTGCTCAAATATCTTTACGCAAGTATTTTCCATTCACTACATATTCAAAGGTGAATACTACTGAGACAGTATTATGCTATGCCCATATTAGCCCAGTTATAGTTCATGTATTGACAATGTTCAACATTCAGGTCACAAATGTAACGTCATCAATCGGCGTAGGCTAAATAGCCCAGCTACACTTACCGTTAATTCATTTAAATATAGTCTAAACCAGCACTACAGTAGGAAGTGACGAACGAGGAAAAGAGGAACAAAGATAGAAACGTATGTTTTAACATCAAATGATTCCAAAAAAGTGTTGGGTATTCGGGAAATATCTGACAAGTCTGCGGAAACCAATATTTCATCATTAAAAGACGTTATTGACGAAGTTAATGAGATATCTGGAAAGAGTGTAGGATCAGATATATTGACCAATATTTAAAACTCCATGAGCGACAGAGCATGTTCGGAGAATAAAAAATAGGAGATCGGCACGGTGTACAGTTATTACTCTGGACTGCACCATCTAGTTAATGCCGTCGAATGTGTATCGGTAACGTTCCCAGAATTGTAATACATCCATATCCCCTCCCTTACTGATCGTCATTCTGAGAGCGAATGGACAAATTCAATTCGACGAGTCTTCAAGGTTAAAGACTAAAGGCGCCGACGAGAAAATGGTTGCTTCTAAACGGCATCTGTTTTTTTTTTTTGTTCGAAGCGACAGGAAAAATTTGAATTTGACATCATTTATAGAGGGAATCGTTTGAAACATTTTTTTCAAAACGGTGCTCTGCTATATCCCACCACAAAACAGTAACCGATTTTACAGAAACTTGCACAGAAGCTCGAAACAAACTGTTGGAAGATTATCTCAATCGGATAAAGAAACCATACATTTTGGGTGCTTGTCGCGCATTGGGATTCGTCGACAAACTTCTGACGAAACCAATACGAATATTTTAGAGACTGACGGGAATATATTGGCAATGAACAGAGTATATGAAAACCTAAGCCCAATACAGAAGTTACAGTCTGTGTAACGATAAAACTGTCAAACGCCCCCAAAATATTGTTTATACCATCGACCAGGACGAAGTTTATAGATTACTGACCAAACCCACTGAAAGTGACAGCCTCACCGCATTGGCGTTGGAATATCTACTGAAATACTTGGGCCGTGTCCCTTTTGACAATTCATCTTCAAGTTTTGTATTTTGGAAGCTGAACGGACGAAAAGCTCGACATGGCTTCTTACTTCTAGTTTCCGAAACAAGCTTTGAAAAGTCGAAAGAATAAAAGCTGTACGCGCTTTCCAGCTTTTACGTCTTTCAGTCCACAATTCCAGCTAAAAACCTTATCATCGTGTCCAGAATCTCATCTTTTATCTACAGTATTTGAACATATGAATAGCTGAAGACGTTTTTATTATACAAAAGCTTCGAACTTCCATATTTAACAATTTTCACATTTTACGTCTTTGAATCTGGTTTACGGCATCACATGAATACTGAAGACCACTGAGGTTAAGTAAAACAAGTAAGGTTATTTAATCATCATTATATTCCTGTTTAACTATTCTTAACAATACCCCGAGTAAGCATAAGTCATAGATCTATTATTGTATAGGCCTAACCTAATACTATTATATGGACTCAATACTACACTCTTCAAAAAAAGAAAAGCAAAATGAAATTCAAAAATGATACTTACAATTTTGTACACATATGTTAACTCAAACAGTTTTGTAGGGTTGCACAT
>JAVFBZ010147817.1:3279-19897 GCA_032466195.1 Katharina tunicata | reverse complement strand
ACATGCCTCATAAATAAGGTCATTTATTAGACGTCGCAAACATATTTAACAGTTAAACAAGTTTAAAGGCAACCGGTCATTTCGTAAAGGGGCCGACTCGTCAAAGCCAAGTCGTCAAATACTATAGGTTAAGTCGTCAAATCGTATAGACCAGGTCGTCAAATACGATAACCAACTCGTCAAATAGTGCACGCCTGTGACAAAATGGTAATTAACTAAAGTATTTCCCAAAGGGGAATTTACAAACAGAACGATTTCATTCTATACGAGAAATAACGATTTTAACTTTTAGCTCTCACGATGCTATATTTTATTACAATATTAAGCATGGTCTCTCCTGTGAAGATTATAATTGTGAGTTACTGATAATATGACAGAGTGACAAGAACCCATATTTCGGATATTCTCTGATCGAAAGAGGACATGAATCGCAAACTTGAACATTTACGTTATTAACATTTTTCGTAAATTTAAAATTAAACACTAATTAAACAAATTGGTTAATTGCACTATATGTATAATTTTATTTTCAGTTTATGTTGCCTGTCGAGTCTTTAAGTATTGACCAGATTATCAGTGAGGCTGCCACAAGTCGTAAGTAGACAATTTATTATTTTTGTCGTCCTCAACAGTATGAGTGTTTAAAGGGAAACCTGAATTAAAGCTCCCAAACCTCCGAAGCCACCTGAGACGTCCCTGATATTGCTAAGGCTTACAAGCGGGTTAAAAAGTCCATTTAACAAGGGATAGATTGGAGGGGGTGCGGCAGTGTAATTGCGCAACCACGGTTCCTAACAAAGGATATTTTCTGTTATTGAGATTTCTTTGTTTGATTTGGGATTTACGCAGTACAATGTTTTATTTCCCCGTACTTTAGGCCATTTCACTCATATGATGGCGTGACTGTACAATATTTGAAAGACAAAAACTGACAAAAATAAAATATGCCGACGACAAAGACTATCACAGGTCAGAAAAAAGAACGCGACAACAAATTGACTTCCCGTTAGCCCAGAAATCATAAGGAAGCTCCCACAAACAAAAAAACCAAGACGATTGGTTGAATGTTACATATAATATTTAGTTGGCAGTTGAAGATTCATTTTCACCACGATTTTATTTTACTGACCTATATATCTAAGTATATTGTAAACGGCTTTAACATTGCTATAAACCAAACCATAACGGCCCTTTTCAATTGCATTTTTATTCCTACAGCTGATGCGTTTAACTACATCCAAGATGACGTTGGCACCGTAAAGGTTGAATTAGACATGCTATACACCGCCGATCAGTGGAGAGAAATACAAGAATTGTAAGTTTTTAATTGCCCTTTATTGGTGCTTGATTGCACTTTCATTGCTGACAACCTGGCCAGTCCACCACCGACTCTAGTAAACCATATAACTATGTAAAGCAGTGCACCGATTCACAGAGCACTTAATTGCGTAACCATACAAATGATACAGAGCGAGAGCTGATTTACTGTGCATTCTGATCGCTTTGCAGATCTTCAGTAACAATGTAATTCTTGTGGATCAATCTCTCTTCAAAGTACCTGGAATAGGTCGAAACCCCCTGTGGGCCTTACGAGCAAACTTGACGTTTTTTCGGTGGCTGCGGATATCGCGGGGTGATTTTTACCAGATTTCTTTACGGTTTTCCACCATACAAACCGGCAACGCAAAGTCGCCATATAAATGAACAACTCTTGAGTTCGTTGTTAGGACTAAACACGAATCAAAATTAATAAATTAACGATCTTTCTATCACAAACAACAAGCAACTAAACAATTACGTCTCGCCGTTTTTATGTTTTGTTTTTGTTTCTTTTGTAGGAACGCTACAAACATTGAAGATATTCGTCAGAAGAGAAAGGCGGTCCGCCCTCTACACTACAGATGGACCCATAAGACTATCCCTTATACAATCTACAACAGTCACTTCAGTATGTGTGCTTTTTAATTAAGAGGCTGTTCTGTTTACATCGCACATAACATTATTTCACTAAAAACTCGGCGTACCTTAGAGACTTGTTTCACAAAGCTTTCACAAATTTGCGCACACTGTTTCAAATAGTCTACTTATTTATACAGATAGCTCTGTCGGTACCAACCATCATTTGCAGCATAACCCACAGGTCCTGCTCTTCAATTTTAAAGTCGGTGTGATTGGGATATCACGTGGTCCTTTTTATTTAAAGTAAACTCTGTTGTCTGACCGTTATTTTATCTCTTCTAGATTCAAACGACCGGCGGGTCATACAGTCAGCGCTCGCAGAGTGGATGCAGTACACATGTATCCGGTTCCGGCCCGCGACATCGGCCGATAGGAATAAAATCTCCTTCCAAAGCGGCGGAGGGTAAGGCCTGGTTTCACTATGTACAAAATTATTTACTCACTGTAAAATACCGGAACGTTTCAATGCTCCACAGCTCTTCATTTCTTAAATCTTGCTCAAATTAAAATCTATTCCTGTGGAGCTTTGCGAAGAGTATTTTATATACATTTTGGAATAATTTATGTATTTGTCCTTAAAAGAAACCAGTATGCGCTAACCATTCGTTCCATTGCACGTAGATACCTTGGCATTTATACCAAGGATGCTGTTTGGCCCCATATGGACCACTTCACGGATTATGGTCAACGATATTTTACCGACCATTGTCAAAGAGGTTTAAATTGCCATATAAGTCACAAAGAGACAATTGAGGGGGAACTTCCTAGCACATAAAACACACATTAGACTTGCACCTCCAGCAATTCGGTTTAAACTCTGTAAAAGCCCTGTGACTTAGAACTTACACTCATTCGGTCAGTACTTAACTCTGGAGGATTTTTTTCCAATGCTTTTATATTTCATATTTGATGTTATATGCATGTTATTTTTAACTGTTGTCAAACGCCGCCGTCATGTAAGTGAAATAAGTATACCCTTGTGAAAACGGCGTTAAAGGCCAATGCACCAATGCATTTCTCCTTTAAAACCAAGTTTTAAAAAGCATGAAACGCCAGAAAGTGGCCATTTTTGTTACGCATTTTTCTTTATACTGAATGTTTCAGTTTATTTTGCCGCGGTCAGCCGCGAACTTTTTGGGAGTGGGGGAACAGCATCTTTTCAATGTAGCTAACACTACTAGTGACTTGAGAATTTTTGGTTGTCACTGTCAATTTGTAATGATGAAAAAAACCGCCGTCATAAAACTAAAATACCTTATTTATTTCAGATGTTCTTCTTTCGTGGGTATGTTAGGCCAAGGATCCCAACCCGTTACCCTTGGACGCGGATGCCGTCACGTGAGTTCGATTTTTCACTCTGAAAACTAACCAAATTTGCTCTAACAAGATAATGTAAGAAATCCACACCCCCAGAACACCATATTTTAAAGCGGATGTCTGCAGTCTATCTATTCACTTTGGCTTGTCTTTCTCCCCTTTAATGGATTATTTTAGTGCTTCACGTGGATTGCGTGCTATAAAAAATAATACCTATGCCTTAAGGATACAATATTTCAACATTTTGATACATTTGCTATATTTTAAAACTTTATGATAGATTACCTGCACTTTGAAAGGCATTACTTCTTCAATTCGGTTTCTTTCTTGTCGTTTCACAGAAAGGTGTGGTCATTCACGAGGTTGGTCACGCGCTGGGCTTCCATCACGAGCAGACAAGACCTGACCGAGATAATTACGTTACAATAGTGCGTCAGAACATTCCAAGTGGTGTGCTGTTCAACTTCCAGAAGTATTCTACTGGTGTCATCAATACGTATTCTGTACCTTATGACTACAAGAGCATAATGCATTACGGGGCAACGGTAGGGGCATATTTGTCAAGCAGTTGAATGGATTGACTTAGAATTGGTTGACTTAAATCATTGATTTAACTCCTGTGTTAAATCACACCAAAAGATTAGCAAAACCTTATTTTATAAATACTTTAAGCTGTGATTTTTATTTCATCTAAGCCAATGGTGACATACGTTTAAAATCATATCAAAAAGGATGACAAACATTAAAATCGGCTCACAGAAATGACACTAAGCCTGCTACTTAATAAGAGGATAAATATTAGTGTTAAGGGCTGGTTTATCTAACAAATGCATAGCATATTTGATGGCCGCATAAGTCTTTGACATGCCCATATTTGATAACCTTTTTGATATATATTATTTTGTTTCCTTATGTATTATACAAAATCATGCATACAGGATTGTGCGTGAAAATCTAGAAAATAAATCTTTCCTAATATTGAGTTTGTATATAACTCTAAATTGTATGTCGTATTTGATAAACAGGCCTTCTCCACTAACGGTCGGAGGACAATTGTTACTAAGGACCCACGTTATCAGAATGTCATTGGCAACCGACAAGGACTCAGTTTCCGGGACATCAAACTGGCGAACACTATATACTCCTGCGCAGGTACGGATGTGACGTCAGAAACAAACTCTGCTTGACCTGTCTTGGTTATATTTTTATATGATCTGCCTTTGCAGCAATAATTTGGGAAAATGGCAAAAATTTAGGGAATGAGGTTAAATCGTCGATATAAAGGTTACACAAAATATGGTGATATGTTCTATTTTTCGGACTACTGTGCATGGCAATATTTAATAATATGGTTACTTCTGTATACTGTTCCCTTTGTCTTTTATCTAAGCACAATACAGACTGGTATGTTCTTGCTCCCTCGGGATTTCAGGCATCTTTCAGCAGAGCACAATAACTGAAAAGTGTCTATTTTGATTTTCAAAGTTTCCGGGCATACTCATCATATACAGATACAGATAGTAAAAATAAGATATTAATTTCGAACCGACACAGCTGTCGTTGGGGTAGTCCTGCACAACACTGGAATTGTACAGTCTAGACGATCAGTGTTGAAAATACGGCAAATGTAAGTTAAGCCTATGTATAATGGACTGCCCTGTCTGTATACCATGAGCGGAATACACGGTTTTAACCATTGGATCCGTATATTCGGTTTCTATCCTAGTAAGCACTTATAAATGACGAAGACTAGAAGGAATACGTTTTCTTATTTTCATTTCGTATATTTGTGTTAATAGCCAACTGTGCACAGAAGAGCTGCCCAGGCGAAGGATTTGTAGGCAAAGACTGTAAATGTTGGTGCCCCGGCAACCCGGTCAAAGAATGCTCTGGGACTGGAGTTGTTCAGACAAGTAAGTAGGGTCATTGCTTGACTGCTAGGGTCGTTAGTTCGTTTCCATGAACTACGCAAAAGGGCGTTGCGATAAGAATTGAATAAAAGTGAAAATTTAATAAGAAGATATATTTAAACAATTAATCCCCTGTAAGAGGAGAAAAGTTTCGTTGTCCAACTTCAGACTAAATGTTTATTAAACGCCAAACAAAGAATGTTCAACTTTATTTGTTTTAAACAAGGTTTCCTGTATGTTTTTTTTGTCAGCTGTACGACCGAATCCATCAACCTCGCGACCAACAACTGCTCCAACAACTAGGCGGCCCACTGGAAACTGTAATGATATGAATTCTCACTGCGCAAGTTGGGCCTCTATTGGTGAATGTCAAAAAAATCCGGCATACATGTTGTCTTTTTGTAAACGATCCTGCAACAAATGCGGAGGTGGTGGTGGAACTGTGGGTAAGTGGTCTTTGATAGAGCTGAATTATCACCTGAAATATCAATTACTAAGGGGAGGTTAATATTGGAAGAAGGGAGATAACTGGTGCGAAAAGAAGACTTAGCTTCAGAGAATCCAGAGAAAAGATTTTGTAAATTTTTATTCACATTGTTTTGGAAAAAATTAAACTACCTGCTTTAAACATTAACAAGTTCTGTTTGTTCGAAAACACGCAGTAAAACGGCCAGTTAGATGACGTAACGCATACTAAAATAGGCTCGAAACTTTCTCCAGATTGAGAAGAATACCAGCACTAATGTAATGACAGGCCATCCTTGTTGTCGTAGAAATGTTTCCGCAAAAAAGTGCGCTGGCTAATGAATCGTCTTAATGTTACTACCAACTTTTAAAAAAAAAGTTGTCATAGGGCCGATTCAATTTGAAGCATGCAAAAAGCTTAAAAAAATAGATAAAATCGTGAAGTCTATAATCACAAATAGACTGACTCACTACAAACAGCAAAGAGGGATAACTCTTTCTAGGCGAACAACAAGATGGCCAGTCAATACCCTCGACGGTAGGGAGAATAATTTGATTCTCTATCAAAAAAACTTTTTACTTTCATAGACTTAATCTGATCGCTTGTGTAAGCTTCATTTAGAAGCCGGGCACCACGTAACAAAAACATGACAAAGAAGGATTTTCAACTTCTGGGTATAGTGCTAATATTGACAAGGGTCTTAACAGCTAGACCGAAACGTCGCTTATCAATTATACACAGACGTTGAAATCCATTTTGGTAATGTTTTTATAATCTTATCTAATCTAAGTCCATTTGGCCATTGTTTACTTGCAGTGAGTTGCCGGGATTCTAGTCAGTGGTGCAGTACATGGAAGGGGAGTGGATTCTGTAATGCCTACCAATACCGAAGTTATATGAACCAGAATTGTAAGAAGTCGTGTAATAAGTGCCAAAATACATACTCGGCAGCCGGTAGAATTGGTAAGTTAAAGAAGAAAGCATGATGCTTGAAGGGGTGGTGGGAATGGGGTGTGGATAGGAGAGGTTTTATTTTTCATTTCATGTACAACATAATTTTGGCAAAAAAGTCTTAAAAGTCCTTATCATTATTATCATTATTCATTGAATTATTATTATTATTAAATCATGATTTATTTATTTAATGGTATTAAACATCGTCTCCATGGTATTCACTTATATGAAAAATTTGCGTTGATGGTGTATGGTGGAAAACCGGGAAGAAATCTCGCAGTACAATCATTCCGCGAGCTCCGCAGCCATCGGAAAACTGTAAATCATGAAAATACGCCTCCGCCTCCCTAATCTTTATAACCCAGAGAGCATTAGAAACTACAAAACTCTTAGCGTAGTAAGGCAGTTTCGTCGAAAATTCCACCTGACGAACATTTCCTTACATCTGAAAGGAATTTTCCACCAATTTTTTCCTTAAGAATAATGGAATCTTCCACTGGTTATTTGTGCTGTGGGTATTCCTTAACATGCCAAGGAATTTTGTCAGAGTCCAGCTTCCGCCGACCAATCGGTGGTTTGGTTTAAAATGTATTGATAGTGCATTTATTGAGTTTCTGTTGATATTTTTCCATTTTCAGTTGGAGTTTCATGCACCGATAACAATGGATTTTGTGCTGATTGGGCACGGAGAGGCGAATGTTACAAGAACCAAGCATATATGCTTCAACAGTGCAAGAGGTCTTGTAACGTGTGTGGTACAGGCAAGAAATAATTATACGAGTACTTCAAGATGAAGAAGCGTTTAGAAGACACACCCCGTCATTGGCGCTGCTAATATGGTGGATATTACATGCCATATAGCTGTATATATGTATACCTTTTTTTAAAGTTACAATTAGTTAGTATTCAATGAACATATGTTAAAACCTCCACATAAATGTATGACAAGTTGACAACTAATGCACCGCTGAACAATTACTGCGAAGGATTTCCAGGAATACTTTATGAGTACAAGTTTGTGTTAAAATAGGCTAACCTTTTCGGACATTATTCTGATCCATTTGGCTCGATTTACGGCGTTGTGAAGACCTATCAAAAGCAGGACAATCGAGGACCCTTTTGGCTAAAGCACAGATAATATTGACCCCTCAGTCAGTCAACGATAACCTGGCACCGTTCAAGCATTTATGACATAGTTTATGTATTTCGGCAATGTTATTCTATGCCCAGTTCAACACAAATATAGGCGTATACAGACCCATCAGTTGAGTTCTGAATGCCACAATAGGGTATGTAAGTCACGTCATGCGATGCACGAGATTTCACGAGATTCATTCACTTCCGGATATATGCTGCGTACTCTTGCTTTATTTATAACTTCACATGGGAAGTTTAAGAGATGACAATTGTCCTGTCCAGTCCTATAACTGCACCAAAGCAAAAGAAAATACCGTTCTGAAAGACCGCTATTTCAAACTTACGGCCACAGTTTCAAGGGTGTACCCGGAAGTCAAGTACAAGCAAACGAGATTGAAATGGTCTATAAATCCGCATTGTATTCAACACACCAAAAGAACAATCGGTTGGAATAATGTTATAAGAGATGGCGACGTTCATGGAAACGAGACTTTTGCCATTGAAACTTTTTCATTTGGAATTTTTGAAGCCATCAGACAACTACCGTCATCAACTTGAATAAGTCTAGGTGAAATATTAGGCTTATAAAATAATTTAAATGTTGTGGTTATGGTTATGAGTTTTAGTTGTTATATACATTTTGAAATAATTAAAATGTTGTGGTAAATGTTGGTTTGGGAATTTTAGTTGTTATATACATTTCGGTGCAATACAATACCTCGACGCATGACACAGAATATAGTGTTTCTGAAAAACAGAAATGACTGTTTGTTTCGCCATGCGTAACATAGTATTGTGTATGATTGTAATTTTCAATGTTTGTGAATAAAACCATTTGTTAACTCTATCTATGTTTTAGTTTCTTTGAGTTTTGCCAGCTTATCTGTTATGTTGAGATGCGATTTCATACAGATTTGGTCTTTTGATTAGGTCTATACGGATTTATTCAGACCCACAAGAGTCGGATATAATTTATAGACCGAGGCAGCAAGATTTAATTTGGTCACTAGCTCGTTGTTTATAGTAAGCCTTCACATGCAGAAACCTCTAACACATCTAGCCAGAGACCCGAGTTCGAATCCCTGTGGAGGCAAGCAAAATTTTCTTTCTCTACATTTATACAACAATATATATAATGTTTGTTAACAGTGTGACATCTCAAGTCGGCAAAGCATTTGAGTCGTTATTTTTTCCTGTCTCAGGCGCAATTAAAGTGTTTCACATTAGGTTCATTTTTTATTTGTGCTTTATTAAAATGGTAAATTGCTGTAATAGGTTGTTAGGAGTTGATATTGCAACTACATTTTTTAATCCCATCTATTATTCACGATCTATTAATAAATAAACTAAATACTAAACCCATTTTTCCGCCACAAACGCGGGTATTGTTATTATTACGACAGACAATAGATAAATTGCTTCGTTGGGCGCCACAGAGACAAGCTTAGTTTGTTGCTTGTTTTCTTGATGGGGCTATTACGATCTACTTAAGGTTATTTCACTCACGTGACGGCGTGTCAGAAAAACTGGTGATGGAGATAGCCCTCCAAGACAGTGTCAACAAATAACAAAATACAGCATATTATCAGAGCAAAAGAATAAAGACATCACATACAAATTGGCTTCCCGGTGACCATTTGCCCAGAGAAAACCAATTGCACAAAACGTTCCACCCCGCCAGGGGTTAGATAATTAGACATGCGCAATAGAAGCACCAACTTGATCGCGGTCAATAAACAAACCATCCACGGATGTTATAAAGGGATATGAAAAAAGCTCCAGTGATATTTGTCTTGACTTTTCAGGAGATAATGGAGGAGTATTACTGTACGTGTTAGGAAATATTTCTCGAATCTTACTACTTGCACAAATTTTAAAGTCCTTAAACGCTATGGAATTACGAGCTTTACTCGGAAAATATTCGTTACAATTTTAAATATTTCCGAAACAGTGTAATCCACTCTTTAAACAAGGAACACATACGGGGTCGTCAGAAATTTTACTTTGTTTGTTCCTCTAATATTCGATACAAAGACAATATTTTTTTATTGAAAGATCTTTGTCACGTGTCCCACCTTATGGGGTCTGTTATGGCCTGTTATGGATTGTAAATTCAAGCCGAATATACGTGCAACATGAGAAAACCTTGGCAGCGTCAATGACTAGAAACCCCTTAAATGTAAACACAATTTAATAATACGTTTTGTCGAATTATTGGATCTAGGGGGAAGAAGAGTTCCCACACTGCCGGTCGCAATAACACAACGTCAAGTCCACGTGCACTAGAACATCATATCTCGCTCATGTGATCCGTACCTGCATTCAATTCCACACAAGACAGTCCGCGAAGTGGTAGGCCATTTCTCTACTACTGCGCAAGATCGCCACACCCAAGTGTTTCAGTTGCGTCGTCCATTGGTCACTGCCACCGAGCCTGTGGGTCATGTGACTGATTTGATAAGGATGTCAGATCAACCAATCAGGAACCGTCTCCGAGAGTTGAGAATTCAAACCATACGACGGGTGCATTAGTGAGACGTTTGCACGGGCGTCAAAGTTTCCGATAGTGGAACAACTTGCAGGTATGGACTGTAAGACACAGGTGGAGGGTATGCATGTTCCAGTTATGAATAACGGTTTCTTCTTCAATGCGGCGATTGAAGACAGCGCGACTATACCGACGTCGAAATTAACGTTTTACTTCTTACTGCGTTCAACAGATTTGTTGCGGTAATCGTTCGGAAAAATTACAGCAATATTCAAAACAAAAGCAAATATTGGGGAAACGTTTTGCATGTGACAATTTATTTTTAAAATAAATGGGTTTATATAGTATTGTGTGACACAAATTGTTAAAGCATCTAACTTGTAGACAACCCATAATTTGCAACAGCAACGGACGAAAATAAGTGGGAAAAGTCCAGCTTGCGTTAAAAAAAAACAACATATGGTAAATTGCAACAACAACGGGCGCAAATTAATGCGAGAAACTGATACGGTCTTTTTCCAAAAGTCCAGTCTTAGTTTTAAAAAACTGCAGATGGTACTTGCACACGTTCACATGAAAAGTAAGTTTTGGCGTGAGATATATATACCCAATTTTAAAAATTGATTAAAAATAAATCTACATAAAAATAGTTTTGTCCCCACCAGGTATACATAATAGAATTTATAATTATAAAGGCATGCACGGTTATGAAATGATTGCTACAGTTTACAGTTATGTCCCTTTGTTGAGATCTATTGGTATATGCAGAGTTATAAGACACTCATATGGAAGTCTATATTGACTGGAGAGCAGTCTTACATCAAAATTAAAACACCGTGACGTTTACTAAAATAGGCTCGTACATTTCTAATGACTAACAGCACTAATGTAATGACAAGCCATCCTTGTTATCATGGAAATGCATGTTTCCGAAAAAAGTGAACTGACGAATGAATCGTCTAAAATTAAACACCAACTTAATTTAAATTAAAAATAGAAAAAAAAAGGTGTCATATGGCCGTTTCAAGTTGAAGTCTGTATAAAAGGCATAACAAAAATTGATAAAATCGTGAAGTCACATAAACTTACTGGCTACAAACAGCAGAGAGGAATAACTCTGTCTAGATGAACATCAAGATGGCCAGTCATTGGAAAGAGTAAAAGAATCGACGGTTTGATTCTTTATTTTAGAATGTCTACTACGTGTTACACATTGATCACGTGGTATGATATTATCATCGTCATATAATAACGCAGTTTACAGACTGACCACGCTAGATTTAAGCAATTGTATGATAAAACAAAGATGATATAATGGTCAAGTCATACAATAATACTGTGCAGTAATTTTGACCCAACACGCACAGTCTGTTTATTATACCAGACTGGACATTGATGTTAGCCACTAAATAAGGCAGTGATTACATGGTATAATTTGTAATTACTAATCGCCAGTAATCAAGTTCTATTCACCGTAGGCCTATAAATGAATGCTACATATACTATTATACACCTAAAATTGAGTCAGCCTGTGGTATAATTTGAGCACGGACATGAGCCAGAGTTGCAGACATATTTAACAAGAACCAGAATATTAATTCTGCCGCCACTCCAGAATTTAGAGTTCGCATATATTTGTTTAGTTCGCTTCTATGTTTGATTTAATGATTTTTGGCCCGTGCTATGGGTATTTTACACTAGTTTATTACCGCTCATGGTATTTGGTTTGCAATCCGATTGCTATAATAAAATTGAATAACAAATATTTACATAGACTAATGTAAAGAATGCATATGCACTTTCGAAATGGGCGGCACATCTTATGCAAATAGTGTGACGTAGTACACGCGACACGAGTAGGTAATTCGTGTTACGTCAGTACAAAACCAAAATAATCAGTATTATATTAATAATAATATAATAGTACATGTGTCGCTGGACAGTTTGCTTATATTATCAAACTTACCATATAAATACTTCGTATGACGGCCTACCCTCCAACAGACGTCATAACTAGTAATATACTGAGCCCTATGCATCCATCGGCATTCGATTTATATATAATAATAATAATATATAATTATACAAACTAGAGCATAAGGCTTTGGGGTGGGTCTATTCGACCTTACGGAGGTTACGTGAGGTTATCATATATTGATAAAACTGATTTTTTTTTATATAATCAAAAGCCCCTGGGGAGTGTAATTATAAGAATTGACAGTGATTACCAACATTTAACACAACTGATAAAGGTAAATCCGTTTTGGATTGATTTTTTGAGGGACAAAAAAGTTTTGCAACAACAACAACATGGGTAATGATTGTCCCTGTAGAATTCCACCCTTACATAATTCACGAGATTTGTTTAGGTTTATTTGATTGGTGTTTAACGTCTTACTCAGGAGTATTTCACCTATATGACGACTTTGCGTTGCCGGTGTATCGGGGGAAACGGGAAGAAACCTCGTAAAACCACCGCGATCTCCGCAGCCACCGGAAAACTTCCCTTATACACCTTAGATCCACAGGGGGGATCGAACCTATTTCGGGTACAGTGAAGGGAGTTCCATAATCCAACGCTCAGCCACGGAGCCACGGCGCGGCCCCGATAGGTTTAGGGCAAAAGGGCTTCCGTTAGTAACGACCAACGTGTGTAATGTAAGCCTAAAGCATAGCAATATATGAGAACAGCATCCCATATCTCATTAGAACCAATTTAAGTATTTCACAGTTTTCACAAATAATGTTATTGAAAAAAAACAACCCAACCTGATAATGCTCAGCAGAACGAGTGTTGTTGTTGTTGTTACAGAGCTGTTGTCTGTGATTGGCTGTTAAGGACTCAGCTAGCCAATGAGGTCACGGATAACAGCAACGTATCTTTTGGCGCGGTTTATTGTTTTTTGCTGCAAGTGTTTTTTGGACTTATAGAACACTAATATAAAATTTCTAAGAATTAATTATTTTACATCAGAATTATCATCTCGCGTTGGAAACTTTTAAAAGAGAAGAAAACAAAAAACAAACAAAGTCATAGGGCCTACTCAAATTATAGACCTTAGCAAGGTGTTAATAAAACTGCCGTTACAATTTTTTGTAAAATTTGTCGTTTTCCACTGAAAGACACTTGAATTGAAATACATAACTTTTGTGTGGAATCCAAAGTGGATGATATAAAGGGATGTTTCCAACTCTCATGCATGTATTGGGGTGGCACACCGTCACATCCATGAAACAACCTAAGTACGGCGTTAAAGTCCAATGAAAAGGGAAAGAAGAAATAAAAAAACCGGGACAACTATAAACCAAACCGGGGCAACTATAAACAAAACCGGAACAACTATAAACAAAACCGGGGCAACTATAAACCAAATTGGGGCAACTATAAACCAAACCGGAACAACTATAAACCAAACCGGGGCAACTATAAACCAAACCGGGGCAACTATAAACCAAACCGGGAAAACTATAAACCAAACCGGGGCAACTATAAACCAAACCGGGGCAACTATAAACCAAACCGGGGAAACTATAAACCAAACCGGGGCAACTATAAACCAAACCGGGGCAACTATTAACCAAACCGGGGCAACTCAAACTTCAAGTTAAACAACCCAGACTGATGCCTCTGTACAATCTTGCTAGATTTAGTCTTGTCTTGGTTTACACCGGTTGGCTTACTTACTTACTTACTTACTAACTATTAAGTCCATTCAATTGAATGCTGTATTCCAAAACTAGGTAACTTTACACAAGACAATTTACTCTATAATCTACATAAATTTATGAACTATTACCAACAACAGAATCAGTTAGCTGACATACATTATACAGCACAAAATTTTCTGACTAAACAACACTCTAAACAAACAACGTAATCAACAGAACGATAAGCTGCTAATTATATGAAAATAGTCCATGACACACGATTTTATTCTCTATTAAGAATGAACCACCCCAACGGCCATTTCAGCATACTCCAGTTTTGGGATGAGATAAAGATAAACTAACAACTGGCAAATCAAACCATCGTTTTTAATTATACAGGTCGTTTATATATTATTTGTAACAGGTGGCGAGGACGACGATTCATTTTTTTGTCCATTTAAAATAATTGTGTTTCAAATCATAAAATGCGCCGGATTTTGTGGGTTATTTTGTGTTATGAATGCTAGAAGGTCGAATCATACGGATGACATTACACGGTCTTGTATGTATTTGTGCTCGGCTCAGTGATTGTCATCCGACGGTCAAATTATCAACACTGACGGACACGCAACCAGCAAAAGAATGTTCCAACAAGAGCGTGGACAAATACAGGGGAGGGTCTAGAGTGTGGTAAGCGGGATGTTGTGGTATTATTCAGAAAAACGAGAGGTCATTGGGCGTATTCTTGTTCTGTCTAATCAGTTAACGGTTTCCAGATAACAGTACGTTTGGTCCACATTATGGTATTGAATAACCAAGGTGAAAAAGCTGAATCGGAAAGGAAAGGATATAAAGAAATAGTTTTAAATGTAAGTATAAATTGTCTAACATTTCTACGAAATATGGCATTGCTTAAAAGGTGGATGTTCAATTAGCCCCCATGTATATATTTTTGTATAAATCTAGAGAAAGAAAATCTTGCTTGCCTCCATATATATGTATTCACATACGACGACTTAGAAATACAAGCTGTCGTTCTTTTTTTCACAATACAACGATTTTTTTTAGGCAACTAGCTAGTCGTAAAATGCTAATTCTTTGTCAATTTCAATCACATCAACACGAAACGTAGCCCACGGTTATTATGGGACTATTGTACATCCTTCGCAAGTCCGATTTTGGACACGACCTGATGATTACAAAAAGGCGGCGATGACGTCCAAATAGTCCAAATAACAGGCGTGCAGGTTCGTTCCAATGTGATTAAAATTTACACAGCTTAGCCCTACTCCACCCCAAAACAACAACTAGGGCCAGAAGAAGAAACATTTCAACAGCGATAAAAAAAGAGTTCCTTGCCCAAAAATGTAAAGTCTTCATAGCGTGAACCAATAAATTAATAGAAAAATGTCTACCCAGTCACTAAGTCAGAAAAAAACAATTCCAGCAACCTGCTCCATTCCTTTGATCTACTCACTTTATTTATTAGGATATCTTGCCCTTTAAAATGGTACCAGTGACATGTCTTCCAAATAATGTCTCTGAAATTAACAGGGTGTGGAAATCCATATTTTAACAAATGTCCATGTAGATAAACAGAAGGTACTTTCCCACCAGGCCGTTAACCCCGTCCCGAGACTGCTTCCCAAAAATAGATCCTTCAAGACAGTAATCAGAATAACAGTGTTAAGAAGTCTACGCTGATATGACTATAACGGACACAGTTTGACAATGTACTGTAAATTAATTTTACCAAAACCTTCCAAATATTTTCAATAACATTTTTTCGTTAAGATATTTAGCATATTGTTTGTCCTCCTAAAGGGATATTATACAGCTATGGCTTTTGATGAGGTCTATACTGAGCTTTACAGACCCACAGAAGTATAGGGAATAATCGACGGTTATAAGTTGAAATTTAGCTAGCAAAATGTATACACCGCGAGTCTATACTACGGAGTACCGATTGACCAATTGATGCATTTCAGCCAATGATTGATCTGAAATTATGATATAATCACCAAATCATAGGCTTTTAATTAAATAGGATATGCCTTAAGGGCTAGTTATGTTTGGTCATTCTGACAACACATAAGGTACTTATATTGTTTATTTCAGCATTTTTTTGTCTCACAATATCTTGCTATGTTGGGCATTTTATTAAAACTTTGATCTAAGTCATTTACCTGATATAAATGTGGTTTTGGTTTTTGAGAGTGGGAGCCAGGCGTTAACATGCCGAGCATCATTCGATTTACGTTAAGTATGTCTGAGTCTCTTTGTCGATCGACGGTTTGTGACGGATGTTTCAGGCTGCAGTTATAGTGGGTGATTTTATTTCATCGTGGGGGTTCTTCCCGTTGTTCCACCTAACACCAGTACTGCAATTAAATTAAAATACCACTGAGTATGATGTTAAACAAAAAACCGGCGACTTAGAAGTATTTTTAACTTCTGGGTATATTAAAAATTTGCCTTAGTATGATGTTTTATTATGTTACGGCGTTTTCCCAAACATATTTAGAGACTTTTTATTAAGTTTTTTTTACTAGACAAATACAGATTTACCCGGTCTCAATAACACAGTGACATATTACAACAGTCTACTGTTTTGGGGCATTTAGTTTAAACAAGGAATTTGCTATCGTTCCTTTTGCTAGATTTCTTCTTGGTGGTTTAATCTAATTAGAGCGGTGATTAGTTGTGAGAGTTTTGCTAAATAAGGCCAGGGGCCGAGCC
>JAVFBZ010147795.1:0-19901 GCA_032466195.1 Katharina tunicata | reverse complement strand
ATGTGAGAGCTAAAATTACCAATCAAGATGGGAGTAACGTAGATGCCGCGTTAAATGTTGGACCATGTAATAATTTTCTACATTTCATTTTTTCACAAGTTCAGTTTAGCGTCAATAGTAAGCTTGTTTCTATGCCTACTAACACATACCCGTATATGACTTATTTAGAAACTTTACTGAACTATGGTCGAGAAGCTAAAGAAACCCAATTAGGTTCGGCTCTATACTTTAAAGATACCCCAGATATGCACGATAGTATGCAAACCAACGATGGAATGACTCGAAGACGTCAATTCACAAACGATAGTCGATTGATAGACATGATGGGTAAACTTCATCTCGATTTACTTTTTCAGAATAGATATTTATTAAACGGCTTAGATATGAAAATTAAACTTATGAGTAAAGACTCGTTTTGTATCATTTCGAGTGAAGACAATGCTGATTTCAAAGTGGTTATAAATGACTTTTCATTATTTATGAGGAAAGTTGAACCCGATGTGCAATTCGCGCATATGAAAGCTTTAGAAAAATCATCGGCTAAATGTCCTCTCAGCCGAGTGGATTGTTAAGTCTTTAGCATTCCAAAAAACATTTTATCCGTTAAGCACGAAAATTTATTTATAGGACGATAACCGAACAGACTCGTGATTGCTATGATAGATTCCGACGCGTATAACGGTTTTTTTTAAGAAAAATCCTTTCAACTTTAAACATGATGACCTTAATTTTTTCGTTTTATATTAATACGGTTAATCCTACCCAGCAGTTCCATATCGGCCCAATTTTAACCGTGTCGACTTTCTCAGGGTTTATCAAAATTTGTTCTCTTCCACTAATCAGATGTTTCAGGATGTTGGTAAAAATATAGCCAGGGATGAATTTAACAAAGGTTACAGAATGTTTAGCATTGATTTATCGCCTGAAATTAATGATGGAAACCATTTTGATCTAATTAAGAAAGGGGACATACACTTAAAGATGAGATTTTCGAATCCTTTACCTATCACGGTAAACGTCATAGTGTATTCAGAATTTCAGGACATTTTGTACGTAGATAAAAGCAGAACTTGTACTCAACTACGCCACATAATGGACAACTTTCAGATAGAAGACATACTTAATAAGGATATATATGTCGAGCCCTATTTTAAACGGATGTATTCAAGGGACACTTTACATGTCGAAGGTTAAACGTAAAAGGGCTTACGTATGTAACACAGATGCCTCCGATTTACCTGGAGAACATTGGATTGCGATATATGTCAATGAATCAGGACGCGGTATATATTTCGATTAATGCGGTGTCATGCCTTTACGCGACGAATTTTACGAGTTTATGAATAAATCTACTACCTTGTGGACTTTTAATGACAATAAATTACAAGGGTCTTATTCAAACGTGTGGGGACAATATTGTATATACTTTTTGTTACAAATATTTAGAAATAAATCATTAGAGAGTATAGTGTCCGGTTTTGGTAGTAATTACGACGACAACGATGTTCAGATATTCGATTATATATCGTCTCGGTATGAACTATACGATGAACCTTTTATGTATTAAGGATAGTAAGGGAACGAATTATCCTGGAAAGGCTTAACTTCAAAGCCCTGATATAGTATACATAGCGTACAACCCTAGACAGATCGCGACGGTATAGTATGATGAGGTAATAAACGGTTCTCGTAGTAATGATGTAATATTACATTCTAGAATAAATGAATAAAAATGTAAGAAAAAAATCGAATTCATCTCTTTAAGCGTTATTTTTTAATACATTTTCGTACAATCGGTTCTTCCATCGAAATCACTTTCTCTAGTATCTAAACGGCTTTCTAAATCGAGACCATTGACAAACTGTCTCAAGTCATTATCGGTCTTTAACATAGATTGGAATTCCTGGTCCCACATGCAAACGTATTTAAATCCCTTTCGTTCTAGATCCGATTTTGTTTTCATGGTCGCCAGATACAATTGTTTCATGGTAGTTCCAGTGATTGGATTATTATCAGTGTCATTGCTACACGTTTTACAACCAAACAACCATACAACCATACAACTATGGTATTCAAACACTGTATTATTTATTTTATCATAACCGTTGAATTTATATCGATCCAATTTATGTTCACCCTCGTTTAAGGCGTGTTGAATGTAAATATCATTACCCTTTTGGCGTTCAACGTGCATACACCATTCTAACCATTGTATGGAGACTTTTGAATACTGGTCCTTGTTTAGTATACCGTTGGAAGGAACCGGAACAATTGTATTCGGTTTTAAAAATAGCTGTTTAAATATAGCGAAGCACAAAGACGCTATAGTTATGTAATTAAAGTGGTCTATTCCACTCGACTTTTCGTTTTTCTTTGTTATGGACATAATTAGTGATCTGAATTTTAAACAGGCTATTCTAAGTATAGACACATCAGAACTACAGTATAAATAAATTTCACGTTAAAAATTAAACATTTCGTTCTCAACTTTCCTAGAATTATACCATTGAATAAATTCTTCCATACCAGCTCGAGACTTAGTTTCGACCGAGTAATAACTAATGTCCAGAATTGGCCCTATATAGTTTTGAATATCTACGGTGCAAAACAGGAATGGGAAATGTTCTTTCCTTAAAGGCAAATTGAAAGTTTTAGCTACACTAGCTAATCCATGGGTATTAGATTTGAACTGTCAATTATCCGAATGTTCAAAAATTTCACATACATTGCCATTTTACCACCGGCGTAAATAATCTCGGGTGTAATGGTCTGCTTGATTAAATAATTTAAAAGAAATTGACCGAAATTAACTGAGTTAGCATTTTCTTCATGAAAAAGCCATTGCCCAAATTCGTAGTTAGTATAAGACCCTTTGAATATAATTTCACGTTTAATGTATAAATAACACTCCTGTAAGATGTCGCTTTGTCCATAAAACTCGCACATACCTTATAAGCCACGCAATATATAGGGATGTGTTCACCCGTGGATTGATCCGTTTCAAAGTCTAGGAAGATAAATCTTTCCCAAGGTTTATTTGTTTCTTCGGGTTTCATATAGCATACATGTCCCCCTAAATGATACACAGAACAAATGGCGCATAACTTTTCATCACACCTATGGTCTTGTGGACTACGTTTCGACAGTTTCAAAATTTTTTTACAAGTTTTACATAACCAAAATCTCTCACAAATTGATAAATACTCAACATTCTTTTTAATTTTGTCTACATTACGATTTAAAAGACGTTGATAACATTGATCATTTCGAAACGTATGGTTACATAATCCAAAATCCTTTGGCGTTTGAACGATACAATCGTTAGTGTAACACATTGAACATTTCACTCTAAACCTGAGCAGATTTAGTATTGTAAGCCTCGTAATAATAAGTGTAGCCTAGAAAGGTCGACATTTTAGTGATGATATCATAATGCTCGTTGTGAAATAAGAGAAATAGTTTTTAGGTGTCTCTATACTTCCCTTGTAAATAGCATCATTCATTAAACGGGCGTTAATGACAACAATTTGGGTATTGGTAACTCGCTCGAATAAAGCCAAAATCAGCTATATCACAAGGCTCAGAGGGATCTACCCCTGATTTAATACACAACTCCCTAGCTAAGTATGTTTGTAATGTTTTGTTTTTGTAAGATATTTTTCTTTTCTCGGGGTCATTCCTTAAATGCGCTAAGTCTACAATGATGGATCGTGCCGCGCACATTTGATCCGAATTCGTAATTTGAATGATGCATTGTTTACTTACTTTTGCCTGGTTGATATCTTTAATTTTTCTACCTTTTCCACCCTTTATTAAATTTATAGCCCCAACGTGAATTTCGAAGGATTGATCGAAATCAAGACTTTCGCTAGACTGGAGCATTTTTTCTATTAATTCTAAAAGATCGTTTACAGATATATCTCTTAAGGGCCTCAAACTTGAAACAATTGGTGTTTCCATACCATTTTGAAGGAGATAAATTCTTACTAAGTCTGAGTCCTCTAAACCCACGACCGAACGGTCTATGACGGCTTAAATCCCTTCGGCTATGTTTTCTATATTTGAGCGCCAAGTACAATTCATCAAGTCTGAATTAAGAGTTAAAGAGAATATTTTTTCAACAGTTCCGTAGTTTTTTATAATTTTTCTTTTTCTTCTCAGTTTTAATAAACTTAATACGCTTAGTGTTATCAGGTCGGCTGTCATCTCGTTTGTCTTTTCCAAAAGACGTGGAAGGGCCTTGACCTTTACTTCGATCGTTACTCATACCATTCCCCTTGATTCTTTTCATAACCTGGACGTGATCGATGTCAGACCTAAAACATAGACAAATGACAAGTGAATACTATGATTAAAACATTATTTATTTTCAGGGCTTCTGATATATATTTTTTGGGGGTATATTTACTGTAAACCTTTTAAAACTTATCTTCCGTCTAATATATTAAGAATATCGTTTCGATCAAAGTTTTCTTGTATTAGTAATCATATTTACCTTTGTGGTACATTGTCCGTTGACGTAGAGGAAACCTGGAACGATGGCCTGATAATAGAGGGTCTATTGTTTTCAACGTTGTTACCACCAGAATATGTCCGTTTTCTAGCTTTGCCTTTACCGGGGCCATTTTTACGTCCTCTCCCATCCGTTCGATCACTTACCGCAACGTTGTCAATATTAGGACTAAAAAGAAAAAATGGGCACAAACATACTCTTATGAAATGAATAATTATATATCTCAATCGATATAATGAAAACTAAAAGTAAGTCGATTGAAGTCTAGTTTTTTCTTTATAGTTTGATTAAGGACTAGAAGGAGAGTCGTTTATTCCAGAGAATGTCTCAACATATGAATCCAAATTTGGTTTAGACTCTATAATGTTTGCATTCATGAATAATGTATCGTTTATCTTATTATGTAGAGGTAGATGCCTGGTGAATTTAATATACGTTTTATCTGTTACTATTGTGTTAGGAATAATATCGTTGGGCCTTACATGTTCAGTTTTTGCCACTTCTATTAAACCAGACAACCATATTTGTTATCACTATTTCAGTATTTCTTGAGGCATCACTATGCTAACATCTTTATTATCAGTTCGCTTTGAATTAAATCATTTATCTCATTTCTCATTTCTTCATGGCTTCGTATTGTTGCATGGCAGCAGCTTTTGTCTAATATTCCAAACATTGGCTGGAATTCTTTACGAGACGCGAAATGGATTTTGCCATGGCTAACATTGTTATCAGATGTCTTTTAGGTATAAGGTTTATTGTATCAACACTCTGTTCTATACTTCAAATTTTTGCTTGTGTGCTACAAATTTGACTCAAAGAAGAATATATAGATTCTTGTTTTATAGTTGCCATTTTCCTCTTTACCAAATGTCTTGGATCTCTCATTTCATTGTTATGAAGTGTTCTAGTCAAGGAAGTCTGTATCAGAAGCTTTAAAACAATCAAAAACCTTTTCTGACTAAAATCGAGTTAAATTAATAATGCAACCAAGCTTTTCTAGTTAGTATCAGCTCCATCCTATGTATGTTAGAGCCGTTAAAAATATATATAATATGATATAATAATAGCGTTGTCTAACAATATACCGAAGGGCCGTAACTTCTTTGATGAGATGTGGCCTTTTCTCTCCAAGATCGTCAGAGTTCCTTCTCATCCTTGTTTTACTGATGTTTTAGTTGAAGTTAAACAATCCAATGATGATGAACGCTATTTGCCGACCAATAGCTCTACAGGACAAAAATCTTGGGGTGCTTTACTTTTTTTCTAATTTTATTTAATTAAAAATGCTTCTGTCATTCGAACAATAAAATTATTAAAGTATCATTGATTAAAGCAATGTTCACAATTAAATATCAGCGCTAATTGTTTATAAACTGGTGTTTATATCCAATATATTCTTCCCGTTATCAATTAAAAAAATTAATTAACGAAATGTTCTGACAATGATATAAATTTTATAGAACAAAGTTTAAAAGCTTTAAACGAGGCATGACAACGTTCAAAAGATTTTAAACCTTTCTTATCAGTTGTCTGAGGTATCAAATCACTCGGCTATTTCCGACGGTACTGTAAGAGTTCAGTCACTTGTAAGCTCAATTCAAATCTAACAAAACATGCATGAGCGTGAAAGTTACCAGCAAATTCAGTAGCTGAAAAAGAAGACGAAAGCATGAATTTGTCAAATTATATAAAACCGAGAGAAAGTTTCTGCCTTGGTTCGTCAAAAAATTGAGCTTTAATATCATAATTACATAATTAAAACCCTACAAAACTTATTTACACAACATGTTTGTAGCTACATATAGTTTTAGTTGAAACAATCTCAGTTCCGCTAATCGTGGGAAGTTTTGTAATCGACAAAAAAATTGTCCAAATTGACTAATTAAATTCTATCTATCTCAAAGGTCTGTCCAAAGGAAATAAATGTATGTGCTTAACGATTTAAAATTAGACGTCGTATTGTTATTCCTGATTACCATAAGCCATAGATCATCACAAATGTTTATGGAAGATTGTGGTTTGTGAGTTATCTATATACAAAAACTACGGCCACAGTACTTTCACTTAGGTGATGACAATAATTTCACCCATCCTTAGACTCGGAGATGCTGCAGCAAACTCGAACCACGAGCAGTTTACTCAATTCAAGTCATCCATTTGTGACGACACAAGATAAATATATCCATATTGTAAAGGGACGTGTCCATTTTAAATTTTCCAGCTGCCTAGAAGCTACAATAACTTTGGTCGACCAGGTAACTGACACTATCCGTCGTCGTCCAGACACTACAGTTCTAGATACACGACGGCCATAAAAAAAACGGACATGGTCGCTCGAGGCCCCATTTGTTTTCTGTTGTCTTTATAACCATCCATTCGTGATTTTATAAATTTCCAGATCAAATGTGTAGGCTGGGTCAGTTGCTGACAATAAAATTTCACACCCTGTTTTGTGTGCCTTTTTTCATCCTGAAGCTATTTCGTCGGAATTTGCAAAGTTCCTCAGAAATCCATCTTGGTTTGATTTCACTTCCCACTTAAGCAAAAAAATTGAAAGAAAAAAAGGCCCGTTGAGCTTCTTATATCCTCTGGAAATATGGAGAATATGTATAGCAACAACAAAATACAACCACCTCTAAGCAATAAAGCCGCAGTAACATGGGGGAAATTGGTAGGTCTGAAACTGACTCTGATCCGGATCAGAATCATGTTTGCGTTTACACAGCAGCAAACGTTGTACTAAATAACATCCGGATCAGAATAATCTCCCCTTTTTGACTCACCAAATTTGATTGGGAAAATAATCCACATCAATGTAGGTCAACTATAGGCGGTTTTCTTGGAATGAACAGAATCCCATTCCTTGACGTCCTTGTGACACACTCCCGTAGCAAACTATAAACTTGTGTTTATAGAAAACCATCTCACTCTGACCAGTATATTCATTTCCAATCAAATCATCCTTTGAAAACAAAAATAGGTATTATCACCACCCTGACTAAGAGAGCCAAACCATTTGCTCAGACAAACTAAACATTGAGATTAGCCACTTGAGAAATGTAAACATGAATGGTTATCCTCAACAGGTAGTAAACAAAACTGTTAACAAAGCCCTTGAGCCAGCACCAGTACGAATTAACAGCGTCACAACTACCAGAGAAGAAGGACCTGGTATCTACATCAAGATCCCCTTCTGTGGACATAGCCAGCCAAAGGGTGTCATTTATCAAACTCGGTGTAACTGTGGTGACAATCATATAAGTGAAACATGTAGACCCTTGAACGTAAGAATAAAAGAACACCAAACCTCAGTCCAGAATCTAGATGGCAAATCAGCAATAGGAGACCATATCAAAACCAATCAAGACCAATTTATCAAATGGGAAAATATAAACCTTATCTTATATGAACCCCATAGAGTGTGAAATCCCCCAAACACTGATTTAACATTTAATTTCAATTTTAAGTTCCGTCTTACTCAAAATGTATTAGCAAGCCAAGGAAGAAAGCCTTGTTTAAAACATTGAAAAGTATGAAAGATTGGGAATTAAATGTAAAAACACAACTTTATCTGTTCGATATATATGTAACTATTATTTTAAATTATTGTTCAGAAATTTTGGGGTTTTACTCTGCCAATGATATTGAAAAGTTACATATATCATTTTGTAAGAATGTTCTATGTGTAGCAAAGAGTACAACGAATGCAATGGTGTTACACGAATTAGGTAGATTTCCTATGATTGTATCCAGAAAAATACGCATCATAAAGTATTAGCTTAAAATTTTGAAATCCGATAATTGTATTTTGAAGAACATTTATATGGATTGATACACACAATTGTTATGTAATGAAAAAAAATTCAAATTGATTGTCTTGCATAAAATATGAGTTGGAAACAGATGGTTTTGGTTACATTTGGAAACAACAGTGTGTGGTAAATGAAACCCATTTTCTACTAATGTTTAAACATACTTTGAAAGATAATTATATTTAAAATGTTAGAAATGAATTTGTGTGTATGTCAAAATGTATAGTATATAGACATTTGGTTGCAATTTTACCTGACCAAGAATCTGTCATTTTTGTCCAGAAAATTGATCAGTAAAATAAGAGTCGGTTCAAGTGAGTTAGCGATAGAACGTGGTAGATATGAAAGTAAGCCCCGACATGAAAGGCTATGTACTTTGTGTAACACTAACCAAGTAGAAAATGAATTTAATTTCATTCTAGAGTGTCCCACATACCACGACCTGAGAGTGAAATATGTAAGAAAATATTATTATAAAAAAGCCAGTATGTACAAACTTATCCGGTTTCTGAGTACTCATAATACTGGTGAGCTCAGACAATTAGGTCTCTATTTACAATTTTCATTAAGAAGAAAGTCTTCCTCTCCTTAACTGTCGATATTAGAAATAATTAGCATTTAATTTCCTACCAGATTTGACTAATATTTTGTCTATCTACATTCACTAATAATGTGTTTATGATATACGATGTCCGCCATCGCCAATTGTTTGGTTATAAAATCATGTCTTAATGAGCTGTGTAAGCTTAAGATACAAATAAAGACAAACGTCACCAAGTTTGTTATTGAAAACTTTGTTATTGCTACACTTGTCTTTGTTGTTTTTTGTTACTCCACATATGTAAATATATTCAATGTTAATCTAAAATTGTCATTGACTTGAGAACGGTGTAAAAAGTAACACCGAAACGTCGTCCGAATAAACTCAGAAGTTGTTAATCCATAGTATTTCCTGTGTTATTATATAACCAACTTTTAAATGCCACTTCAAGGAGTTAAAATAAAACTGTTAAGAATGTTACTTGTCTTAAGTGTTTTATCTTAGCTGCCTTGACAACATTATAAAGCACAAATGTTTACATAAGAATCGCACTGAATGCAGCTATTATCCACATCCCAGTATCATTTGGTGTTTGGGTGAGGGCAATCGCGCTGAAGCATATTATAGAAACGGTCATCAGATAGACTATAAGAACAAAATATTTAAACAAATCGGTATCCTGTGTCACCACATCTTTGTGAAACGTGTGTAAATCTTCTAGAGGTCACACAGAGGATTGGACTGGGCTGTTCTTGCCAAGTTCGTTAATGTCCGTATCAAGGTCATCCGTGAAATAAACAACTGCTGATATTATAAAATCTAGAGAGCGGTGATACAAAAAGTTGTTAGTGTCGTGCGAATCGACATCACATTCAAAAAGTTACACAATATATCAACAGATTATCCAGTTTCGCGAGGACATGTTATGCATTCAAGTAAGCTTTATAAGAAAACCAGGGTGTTGCCAAGACAAAACATAATAAAACTTGCAAGCGGTACAGAAGAAAAGCCACAAGCGAACCCGAATATACATGGGGAAAAAGAACGCCCAACTTAATTGTAAATGGCATTTTTGCTGAATAGTCTTTGGAGAAAAGGCACTAAATACTTCGAGAACTGTATTAATGCCAGTAGCAATACGTTTTTCTGTAACCAAAATAAGGTACAAAGAAACAGCCAGCTGGGATCCTACAGTGTATTCACTACGCGTTCATTTGCAAGGCAGTCCATATACTTAACAGTGTTTCCGAACACAGCCATAGTAATAACTGGGATAAACTGCAAAATTGTCCATCACGTGCTGTTGGATTTTCTGTGATAAAGGTTGTGAGCCCTGGCCTTCAATAAACTCACAGGGACATTTGTCATTGAAGTCTTAACCAGTTGGAGTCCAGACAGTTAGGTAAACTGACGCTATATTCAATGGTCTATTTAAATCTGCTATATATTTGGGTGTTATCGATGTCCAATAATAATCTGTTTTAGGCCATTCAACTTGAGGCGTAACTTACATTTCCTAAAAATTGACTGATCACGCCCTTGTCAACGTTTCTGACATTTCAGCACAATTACAAGCAATTGACAAACAAAAAGCTTTTACCTAAAACTGCCTGATTTCTTGTGTCGTTCTTCGTGTATTTGCATTCCTGGTCGCCAAATTCAAGCCTTGGAGAGCAAGCCTAATATTTTATTAAGTTTACTAAAATTCCATTGTTGACAAACGAATTGGTAACTAGGTAATGGATGTGAATTCGATTTCACTTGTGTTTGAATGTTACTGACGAAAGTAATAAGAGGCTCCTGGGGTTTATGGCGGAACGGTCTGTATTTTTCAGAACTAAACAAGTTTTTCATTTTTTATTATGCATTTTTGTCGAAATGTTTAAAAGTGTTTAAAGTGGAATTAAACCAAAACATTTAAATTATGACACATTGTTTGGTTTTCAATATTATTATGTATTGTTCAATAAATTGTCCAATAAAATTTGTTTCAGATATGTACTGGTCATCCAATTAAGTGTCATTCTAATGTAATTGTGATTTTAATGGAAATATACTTTTTATATTTATGTTTTGTATTTTATGTACAATTAGTATGAAGAGTCACAATATTATAATATTCTTAAGCTGTAACAAGAAATAGGAAAAACACCACACTCTCAGAACACCATTTTGATAGCCCGCTGAGTACTCTTGATACACTCATACACACTTCATTTAAAGGGTTAATTTCACTTTATAAATTTCATAAAATATGGATACCAACCAGAGTAACAAGTTTAGCCTGTTTGTCTGTCAGCATACAGAATGCAGCAGGTGTTGCTGGTGGTTGTTGCCTTCACTGTTTGGGCAATTATAAATGTTGTGAAGTTATACTATACGTTACCGGAGGATTTATATTTATGCCATCGAATTAGTTATAGATTGATGTATATATATTGTCACCTGCATGCTTATTTCTATGTTTCTTACTGAACAACAAAAGATTTAATCAGTTCTAAAAATACCATTCTCTTCATATGGAAAAGTTGGATTTAATTAAATAGTAATGAGATAAATCGGTGCTGAATCAACGACTGTTACATACGTTACCGGAGGATTTATATTTGTGCCATCGAATTAGTTCTAGATTGATGTATATATATTTTCACCTGCATGCTTATTTCTATGTTTCTTACTGAACGACGAAAGATTTAATCAGTTCTCAAAATACCATTCTCTCCATATGGAATAGTTAGATTTAATTAAATAGTAGTGAGATAAATCGATGCTGATTCAACGACTTTTTATATATTCAACCCATTCTGTATCAGCCGCTAATGAATAAGAGGAGGTTAATCAGGGATGGACACCAGGGGGAGCATTTCAAAGGAAGTCAATTAGGTCACGTCATTGGGACGTCTTAGACTGGAGTGGTTAACGTGATATCGACGGCCAAAGTTGTTTATATAGCAATCTGTGAAATAACTTTTTGTGAGCCAATCAGTGTTTGTATAAATATTCAGACTAGAAACGGCAAATAAAGGGTTTTGATTGGATAGCCAAAGTGATAATCCACAGGACACCCGATTTATCTCATGATTCAGGATGATAATGCCCTGCAGATGTTTGTAGAAAACATTTGGGAATCCTTTTTATTAGATTTGTTCAAAAAATAAAAGTCCAGAAAATCCACATGCCCGAACTAGTCTGTTTACTAAAAAGCACGGAACTAATTTATTTGATTTCATTGAACGTCGTACTTAAGTATTTCACCTATATGACGATATTGCGTTGCGGGTGTAAGGTGGAAAACCAGGAAGAAATCTCATTTAAACCAACTTGCGAACTTTGGAGCCACCGGGAAATTTCCGTTATATACATAAGGACCACAGGCTGGATCGAACCTATTCCGGATACATTGAAGGGTAGTCCAACTCCGTAGTAAACGCTCAAGATAGGGGCCACGGCGAGGCCCCTGCAATGGAAAGAACGTTGTTTAAATGAGTTAATGTTGAGTTGGTGTTATTAACATCCTTGTCAAGCAATGACCGATTGAACTCGAGAGTATTACAATGTATAAACGACATGCAGATTTATAATTTGATTTGATATTTTCTCCACAGAGAACTATTTTGAGATCAAATCGTAAAAAGCAACGTATATAAATTATTACTCGTGTGTTTTAGTCTAAAAAAGTTTGCCCAAATCGTGTATCTGTTAATAAAATCGAACTCTCTGAATTAATTATTGAATGGTTGATTTGTTTGAACGCCGTGGTCAGTGATATTTCGTATATGAATTCGAACGCAAGCAGTTGTAGTGACACATTGTCTGAATAGTATTCGAAAGAAAATCCCGTGCGCAGGCGCAGCTTTTCTGAGCTAAAATACTAGTGTAACAATATTCGAATTTGAATTTATGTTGTCCAATGTAATTTGTTACACTCTGCTGTGTCTTACAAATTATTTTATCCCCGACGTGGACAGATGCCACGTTTTCCATCTCCCAACTTGAACTTTGCGTATTCTTTATTTATCAGAATTTCCCTCGATGATGCCTTGTTTGTTTATGTGTTTATAGTGCATACCTCGGTAAATAGGCTACCGGCGAACAAAATAAAACATTTGTAGCCATATACATATAATATCACAGCCGAGCTTAGTAAAGAAAAACCAATAACAAATAATCACGCGATGTTTAGCCGATTGCGTCTCAAACAAATAAAACGACAAACAAAGCACAGCGCATCAAAATGTTTGTTGATCGACATGTTTGTTCATGTCAAATGTAACAATTCACTAGCATCAAGCGTTGTCAGCAGAGGAAAATTATGCTAGTCTTCAATTTGTGTTTACCGACCAGAACAATAAATACACCTCAAGTACTTCCTAAGAATAGATTCTCCAACTGTAGTGAATACAGATCTACTCAGGACCGTTTTGTTTGCTATGACCTTGTGGTTTACAAAAATACCAAGAAGGTAAATATTAATGGATATAAAAGAAAAGCATTATAACGAATGGGAAAGAAGCCATCAGAATTTGATATCTTCAGTGCGCAAACGGAATAGCTAAAAACGTTGATCAGATTTGAGAATATATTTCAAGCCTTCATCCAGGCACAGCCTTTGCTGATGTTACCATCGATACTATCCAACTTTTACACAATATTGGATTGATGTATGGAAAATTATTTTAAAATTGACTCTTATTAAGTCTTTGCTGCATTTAGCCAACCCGGGAAAACAATCATATACAGTTGAGTGTGTTAAGATCGAAATGAAGACCACGAAAGTTGAAGTAGCGCCTATTGGGGATCCTGGCAACAATTTAAAGGATCGGAAATGCTTTGTGACACAGGTTTTGCAACAACTTCTGCTCATGATGCAGGTATTTGGAATCATGTACACGTCTACTGAATTAGATCTAAATGAAACATGTCTATGTACACTTGATGAAAGAGAGGACACTGGTCAACATTCACAACAAAAGCATAAACAATGCCGGAGAATGCTTCAATTGGCTTACATCGCCCTGATCAATATTGTTGTGTTCAGCAACACTGTTAAGTTTCTGTACTGTACGGCGAGTGACGGCTACCATGCAGGCACAGTGAAGTCACAATTTTCCGTTTCTTTTTCCATCTTGCTGACTACAAGTAATGCTGTTTTACCAATTTCGTTAATACAATTCTCTAGGTATTTAGTGCCTTTTCTCCGGAGCGCCTGTGGCATTCAAAACAAGTATCGTTTACATATATCATGGAGTTCTATTGCACCTAGTAGAGCTAAAGTTCGGTGCGTTCTTTTTCTGTTCATGGCGTTTACAGCTACAAGCTTCGCACTTCTTTCTCATCATGAGACTGCGTATATGGTTACGTCGTTCAGTCGAACGGTAGCGTGTCCCGTACAGATTGGAAACAGTCTCGTTAATGTAATCTTTAACATTTGGTTCGCCTTCTCAATTTTCACTTGCATAACTGTAACGTTTTTTTCTACACTTTTGTTCGTTGGATTTTGTAATATAAGCAGTCGTTTATTTTACGACTGCCAAATCTGGCTACAGAAGTATAATGAAGACAACAAAAAGACATTGAACGAAGACCACGTTAAGTGTCTTTCAGATATACTGGCGTTTCACCAAGACGTGTATCAAGTTGTCAAAGAGGGTAACGATTTGTTTAAATGCTTCGTTCTAGTGATCTATACAATGACCGTACCTATAATATGCTTCAGTGCCAATGGGCTGGCACATACACTTTTTGGTTCTTGGATGTGGATAATAACTGCGTTTAATGAGATGTTTACCCTAACATTTCTCATTTTTATTGTTTTTAAGGCTGCTAAAATAAACACCGAGGTAAGAATTTAAAGAATTTAATTAAGATTCATTTACATGATTATCCTTACATTAGTTGTCGTGGAGCCTTTGGCATACGCTGAGAAAGTGATATAAGAGTATTGTTACATAGAAATTGATTCAACAATCTGATAAATAGCACCGTAAAAATAACTGGCTTGGTTTGAGTCGTTGTTTTACATAAAATATCCAAAACTGTGTTTTCCGGAATTTATATTGCATCAGAAAATGTTCAAAACATTTATTCCTCTTCGTTGACAGTAGTACATTAATTGAATTAGTATGGCACTGAAAAATGAAAAATAAAAACAGAATACCACATTTATGAGTTCGAGAGTTATTTGAACCTAAACTTCATAGTTTTCGTTGAATTTATTCTTTGGCAGACACATTTCATTCTCACTTTACCCGAATATTCCCCTGTACACTCGCACTACTCCGGTTTGTGAAACGGATTGGACTAATACTTGAATACTTGGGAATAAAACTAGTCATAATCAGTTCTCCCCAATTTCTGCTGTCTTTTACATTTTATAGGCTTCAGGATCACTGAGCGAAGTCTTTAATATAAAGCCTCACGACCCAGCTGGAAAGGACATTTATTTGGTAAGACTTCATATTATTACTCAAATAGAATTGGTTTCCTCGTAAATATACAAAGATGACATTCACTGTGAATATGAGCGATTGATTCTTTGAGTAGTTTCCAGGTTACTTCTAACATTGCAAACAAAATAGAAAATGGCCGGTTGCTCACAATGGTGTGGACTGCAAACAATTCTCACAATAAAAACTCTTGCTGCGGTGTTAATTTTAACCTGGTTTATTTGCCAACAACCCAGCCCAGATAGCGAATAACTCTAAAGGCCAATACGAAAGAATAAAGAAGGAAAGCCCCTACATTTCTGTAAAATGAAACCTGTAACACTCTGAAATGCATTGCACATTGTAACACGCATTTAATTCTTATGAAATGTTAGGACTTTGGCATTTAATATATTGTTCACAATTTCGAATGAGTGGTTTTGAAACAACAAGAAAATTAGTCATACATATAACTATTCACACTATGGTTCATACATTCGTAGCGAGAGAAATGTATAAGTAGTGATAGAGTGTTACGTTGCTGTTTTATTGTTTTCTTAGGCGTCATTCTTCGCCGTGAAGTTGACCGAATTACCCACAGGGATGTCTCTGATGGATATGTTAGTCATCAACAAGTCCCATATTCTGGCGGTAAGAGGGTCCTTCTTTAAATTATTTCAAGCAGGTTTCACCATTGGTTTCTTTCATTTCGCGGCATAGGAAGCTGATATTTTGTGGTGCCCTGTTTCGTCCTGTTAATGATGCAGTGTACCATATTATGTGTTGCCAGCGTCGTTTATAATTGTTTCCTTCACAGATTGTCATAACACAGTCATATGACTGAAATAACTTTATAAATGGCGTAAAAGCCCAATCAATCAATCTTTATTTGTCTTGATATCGTCGCTTCAGAGCCCAATATAACTAAATCTAGCAAAAATAATCCAGCAGCATACATAGTATGAAAGACTAGAGTAATGTTAAACTCAAAAGTTTACTGATTTTGTTATCATCTATTTAATAAATTTTATTAACGATAAACTTATATTTTTCTTTTAATGGCGCGACTTTCTTTTTTCAGCTATTAAGTTTCCTCGGGACTTACACAGTAATTATTTTCCAAATGGATTTACCTTCAGTGTTAAAGGGAGGGAATTCTAACAGCACACTGGAAGAGTAGCAAGACGTGGTTTTACAATTTAGCTGCATGATAAACAAACAAAATAGGTTTAGATAAATTGATATAAAAGTTGTCAGGATAGATTATACACGCTAGTTTTTCTTTATAGTTCTTCAGGTTAGTTAACAAAACTATTTTGTGCTAATATTTCTTTGACACTATGCTATTTAAAACATGTGAACATATTTGATGCCATTTATTGGGTTTTGTAATTATTGTGGCCTATTGAACTACCATTTAGCATCAATCTAGACCTCCATTACATGAGTTTAAAATCGTATATGTACATACAAATAACTTATCTTATTTCCAAAGATAGAAAGACTTGTCATTTTTGCCTATTGTTAATTAAAACGCTAATTATTTTTGAAACCAGACTGGAAAGATCTCGCCAAATTGTAATCACCATCATCTGTGATTTTGACATGCTGCGTCACTCATTGTTAACATTGAAGTAAATGTTATATTTTGCCTATAAGTTGTATTTTGGCGAATGCTATATTTTTATAGATACTTTGTTAAATGTAGTTATAAATCTCATTATTCAATTCACTTTTATTATTTATATTGGTGATTTTGTTAATGGCACTATTTCTATGCAGATTACTGCGCCTGTCTTTTGCTAGAGAATTTTGACACTGAGGTTTTTGTCCAATCTCTCGCCGCTGTTTTGAAATTAACTAGTTTGGAAGTACGTATGCTTTTACTATCTAAATTTTCCTTTATTTATGTAGAATATAATCCAAGTTATTTTTTTTACCTTTAATTACCCATTGGTTCGTAAATTAATTGTGAAGATGTCAGGGGTGGAGCCAAGTCAATCGAAATGGCTTCCGCCATTTAATCTTTTTCGGTTAGAGGGTGCTTTTGAGGTACTTTTTGCGTTACAAATGTTATTATATTTCTAAATTTCTCTGTTTCGTTCCAAGTCTAAAAGCTTGCAAAATACATTACACAAAAACAAGACAAATTAAACAACAAAACATTTTTAACAAAACAATATCATCTTCAGTTGAAAGAGATTTAGTGAGGGTAACATATACACAGAAGTGTAGAGAGGAATTAATTGCTTGTCAAGTGGAATTAATGTTAAATGTGCACCCATTGAAAGTTGCCCCACGGAATATACCTGTTGATGAGTGTGTTGCATTGCTGTGATTTTCAACGTTTAAGGATGTCATCTTGTCATCGATTTCATAATATTGTTTAGGGCGTTTTTCCCCATGGCTTGATTGTTGACGTCCCTGGTTTGTGCCTGTGGTTTACAGACAGGTAAAATGGACTATGCGCTTCACACATGTTTACTGGCCTATGAGGTTTTAAAATGTTGTAATATGCTACTGGACAGTCTTCCTCATTACTGGGTAGTGCAAACTGTTTGGGCTTAAATGCCCTGTGATGTCCATTGATATATTCCCCGCTTCTGGTTTAGGTGTCTCATTCGTTGAATTCTTAATATTCTAAATCATGTTCGTCCTCCTTCGATGTAATTTCCCCTCATTTCAGTTTTCTATTTTCACCCTTCCTCTTAATCCAAAATGCATCGTATTGTTCAGCCAAATTTGGTTTTGTGACGACGAAGGCCTGCTACACCCAATAGCACCTTTCTCTTTTAGTTTACCTTGCTCTGATTCTGTTTTTATTGTGTAGATTTGTTTGGCCTGTTTCCCTTCCATTTTTGTTTTATTTCCTTTCGCTTCGATAAAAATACGTCCCTGCTGTTCCTAAATTTCGCAATACTTACCAGACTAAATTTGTATTCATTTTCACTGAGAAAACGGTCTATCCCACGGTGGTAACTGGTCAAAGTGTCCGGTTCATAATCTTCACCGTCAGATTTCTTTATTGATTAAATGAATGCTACCACATACTTATTAAGTTCGTTGATGGGCATTAACTCTAGTCTTAAATCATTTTTCGGTGGCGACTGTGAGACATTACGAAAAAAGTTCATTACACTTTCAGTTTTCCTAACTGTATTTTTTTTCTCATGTTGATCACGAAGTCTTTGTTCATCTTCGAGTTAGCTACAGCAGCAAAGAGAAAACCATCGTCATTGCTGGATATTTCTGGTGTTCGACTTTGACGGTCATCATCAGATTCCACAGATGAAAATAATCCACAGGTGTCCATCATCAGTCAAATTTAATTTCATCTGGGATCTTATTAAAGAAAAAGAAAATGAAAGAGTTTCATATATTGGGAAGAATATTGGTAATTTAAGCCTTTTCGAACTCTTAGTCTGTCGTAACATAATCCAAAACAGACAAATCAAAATACCCAAACTTGTCGAATTTTATTTACATTTTAAGTATGTTGACTTTATATCAATCATGAACAAAACTGATCTCTAACTTAATGCCAGTTTAGCTATAGAATTGCAAAATAGTGATATATGAGTAGAGCCTGAATGATCTTATGTCCGGCTTCCAGAAAGATCACAATTCTTCATATCAGTTGATGTGAAATGAAATTTATATGAATTAAGGTAAATAAAAATTCTTTACTCAATTAAAAGATCAGGTTTTTTTTTCATGACTGATATAAAGTCAACACACTTAAAATCTACATAAAATTTGACAAATTTTGGTTTTGTGATTTGTCTGTTTTAGATCATGTTACACCAGACTTTATTTTTGTTATTTTCATCATTTAATGCAGGTCACAGATGAAATTGAATCTTGTTGTTGTTGGCTGCTGTCAGCTTTCGGTTTTGCTTTAAGGAGTTATCCAACCCATTACAATAGTTGGAAATGAGCAGACAACCCAAGCTCTAATCTTATTGAAACTTAATGAATGCTTTAAATTTGTTATAACCCACATGTTAATATATTGAAATAAATATGTTTCCATTTATTACAAAATAACACAAATGGTGGCTGTTGCATATTATCATATATTGAATGTTATCAGGTGGTGTTTTGCTTCTATTCTCCCCTAGATCTATTTCAGGCATTCATATATGTCTATTGTCTCCCTTGTTTTCCTCCATTTAGGAATGATGCAATTCTCTTCCTTACCCTACCCATAATAAGTGAGTTCAATAAAGAATTCTACCTAAGATAGAGATCTGTATTTTGCTTCATGTCTTAAATTAAGTTAACGTACCTAAAATCTAAATAAAATTTGACTAGTTTTGTGTTTTAATCTGTCTGTTTTGGATCCTGTTACGCCATAAATGGTGCCCCAAAAGGCTTAAATTACCAATATTTCCCCAAAAATATGAAACTGATCTTTATTCTTTCAAGCGGGTCCCAAATAACATTTAACATTTTCTTTGCATCCTTAACACAGAACATAGAGTTGTCGTTCATTGCACTGTAAGCAAACCATCCCATTGGCAACCTCATTTCGTCATTTTTCCAAATAAGGAGATATGCACGGATAACACAAGCGATAATACAAACGATAATATGATTGAATGTCC
>JAVFBZ010147784.1:0-19902 GCA_032466195.1 Katharina tunicata | reverse complement strand
AAAGGGAAACCTTCTCACCAGAACATCTGCTTGACCGGGAAGCCACCGTACCAGAACATCTGCTTGACAGGGAAGCCACCTCACCAGAACATCTGATTGACATGGAAGCAGGGGCTTTAAAGGGGGTAATTTGTTAATACTTTTCCAACACGGCGAATTTTTTTCTTCACTGCGTGGACTTCTTCCCGGCCAGAAGACATTTCACCAGTTGTACACCTATCGCAACAGTGCTGGCACAGCTGTCACAAAGTAACGTAAACGCATTGTTATATATCACACAATCTGAAATCAAACTTTGGTTGAAATATTTTAAAGCTTGATATTTTAACGGGCTATATATCTACGATTTTGCGCATATTTGAAACCTTTGCCAAATTTGTATGACGATCCTTGTCATATCTTCCTTGTTTTCTTGGGAGTGAAAGTTATAATTCCAAAATAATAAAAGTGTGAAAAAAAAAATAAACCACGGCACAGTGTATATGAAATATCGCCAAAATATCTAAGTAAATAAAGAAATTCGTAACAAAATTCACATGCGTGACGGACCTTTTGAGTTACATTAACTTGAATTCGGAAACATTATAAAGGGGACTCGTACATTGCTATAGCACAGTGTGATGTTACATACGTTATGCTGGATATCAATTTTGTGTCTGCTTCTGTAGTATAGTGTATCTAATCGTGTTTATGGTTTTGTTTGTTGCTTTTTTAAAAAAATTTGCCGCTTTTCTCAGGGACGCTTGGTTGTGTTGTTGTTGTAAATATTGTTGTGCTACGGAAGGTGTGGTTTTCGGTACTGCCCCTGTAAAACATCATGTCTTGTTCAGTTGTAAATAAACGGTCGGTGTTAGAGTGTTTGTATGTTTTAAATCCTGTTCATGCAGTGTATTATTTCCGCACTCTGTGGTTAGGACTGCTTTCTGCCTGATTCCCCTACCCTGAGTAGCCCCAGGGTTGTCCTATCTCTAACTGTATTGTCTTAACTCACCTGTCTTCAGCACCTAGTTAAGTTTAATAAGGGTAGAGGAAGAAGATGAAACCGGTATGGATGTGGCTGACAACCCGTATTCACTCAGAGGCAAAAAACAGTCAGTAACACTAATTCGGAAACTCAAGCTAAGAGTACTTTGTCAGCTGTAATAAATGTCCCAATATCATGTTTATGCACAAATTTGCACAAGCCTTACACAAAGCTATTGGAATTGTTACGCCTGAAAACTATTCTAGGTCGTGATACAAGGTGTAGACTAGAAACTAGAAGCGCCTAACTAAAGGCAATACCCAGATTCCGTCGGCTTGCATGCTTTTGTATTTAGACAAACCTGGACAAATGAGGTTTATATACTTGGCTTTCAAAGCTTCCCAGTTCCCAGTTCCCATACTTGGCAATACAGTCTTTATACCCCCTGTAATTAGATGTTTTAATTGACAGAGACTAAATCACAAAGCGTCGCCTCCAGAGAACTAAGTGATCCACTCCAGCAGAGAAATAAGCCCGGTAAATAATGGCTGCTACATGTATATACCAAACCAATCAATTTTGTGTTATATTTTGTCAGTTGAGCTATGGCTCTTAGCATTATGCATCAAAGTATACAGTATCTTATTTCACATGGCCAAGAGTTTAATTTTTGTGTTTCATCTCTTCCTGTTTAGTCAAATACAATTTGCCTTCAGGAGACTTTCCTAAAACCCGAACTCCAGTTTACTCTTCAATGTTTTAAGAAAAGAGTGTCCTGTGCTTGAGGTGGCCTTATAACTTTTATCAGGGAAGATATTTAATACATTGAAAGTAAATTACCAAAACTGTCTTCAATTGAATACCAAGGTTTTCAAATTGCGACTGAAACAATAAAGCTATCAATGTGATAAATTTGTATAATCAATGCAACAAACTTGAATCTTGTGATCTGGATAAATTCCTGTTAAGTGGATCTGATAAAGTCTTGCATATAATTTGTGGCGATACTAACAACCTGCTATAGAGACGTAACTCTACAAACCCGAATAGTAAAATCATTGGTGATTCTTTAAACGAAAATGACATGGTAATCTTAAACGACGGGTCAGAGACCCGGCTTGACACTCGTACTGGGAATTGGTCTATGTTAGATTTGACTATAATTATGCTCTAGTGACTTAAGCTGTTCAGCCAGTTCGTCCGTCAGTCGATCAGGTGGCCCCATGTGCTAGTGATCACTGCCCAATTTTGACGTCATTCGGTGTCTCTGTTTTTATTAACCACCTGGGCAGTCCCCCAAGAGTGAGATAAAACAAGATAACTGGGATATATTTTAAAAGTATTGTGATAGTAGTTTTTGTGATGATTCAGTGAATATTTATATATTTTGCCAACAGTATTGTTGAGGTGATTAATCTAGCAGCAAGTAAATGTATACCAAAAACATATGGTAACGGTCATACGAAAGCCTCTGTTCCATGGTGGAAAGATGATTGTACCAAGGCTATAAGAGATCGAAAAAGATAAAAACATCGTGCGCAGCACACTCGTCTCCATCATATTATGATATATAAAAAAATGTAAAACGAAAGCTCAAGAACTGTTAAAGCGGCCCAAAAGTAACATTGGCCAGACTATTGCTCAAGCATAAACATAAATGCATCTATACGTAATGTTTTGGCTAAGATTAAAGAGCAAAAATGTAATATTTTAGCTAATTCATTCTCTTTTGTGTCTTTAGTTCATCCAATTATGATGTTGATTTTATTCAACGGAAAGAGACTGTAGAGGATCTGGGTACTTTCAGTAATATATGATTTGATGAAATGTCTATAAATGAAGATAAAACTCTTCCCCTGGATCTGATCGTGTCTATAAATCGATAGTGAAACATTTACCAGAGCAATGCTTAAATATACTACTTGTTTTTTTACAATACAATATGGTCATCTATGCGGTTATCCTCATATTGGAAGAAGGCTACTGTCATTACGGTTCTTACACCGGACAAATATGCTTCTTTACCTACGTCTTAATGGCCTATAGCTCTTAACTCCTGTCTTTGTCAAATTATGGAGAAGATGATACACTCTAGATTATTATGGTTTGTGGATAAAATAACATTCTGTCGGCGGCGTCCCAGAGTGGGTTTAGGTGTGAGCGTACAACAACTGGTCATCTGGTCAATCTGAAAACGATAATAAGAGGGTCAATATTAAATAAAGTATGTGTTAGCTGTAGTTTTAGATTTGAAAAAAAAGAAAACAAAAAAAAAAACGTATGACATGTTTTGGAGGGTCGGGGTTTTAGTGAAACTGAAAGCTGTTGGGATCGAGGGAAGAATGCTGGGGTGGGCTAGAGACTTTTTGTCACACCGTTCAATACAAGTACGGATTGGTCAAAGTTTGTCTTGTGTGGAACTCGATGAAAACGGGACTCCTCAGGGTAGTGTCATTTCAGCTACTCTTTTCAATTCAGCGATCAATTATTTACCATCGTTTCTTAATCCTACGATTTACTGTTCACACATGATAAGGCTATGTGGTTTAACTGTAGAAATCTGAACGTTGCTAATATATTTATATACAAGAACCACTCTATGAGGTTGTACGATGGAGTAAGCAAAGGGATTCAAAATTTCTGCCACCAAATCAGAGTCTGTTGTGTTTACTAACTGGGGTATTCAGTCCCCCATTGGATTCACCTTGAACGGCGTTCCTATTAAAGTATCAAACTCTTTTAGTTTTTTGTGACTTACCTTCGATTGACGCCTCATATGGCAGGAGCACAATAATTTGTTTATGAATTTGTGTCGAGGTGTCAGAAGAGTTTGAATCTGCTGCGATCTGTATCGGGGCAAATCATTGGGTGCGGATAGATATCGTATGTTATTATTATACTGGGCTTCGATTACGTCTCGAATAGACTTAGGTTGTGAAGAAGACGACGGCCTGTGCTACAGTAAAGTTATCCTAAGACTCCTCTCTGTGCTACACTAAGATTATCCTTAGACTCCTCTCTGTGCTACACTAAGATTATCCTTAGACTCCTCTCTGTGCTTCACTAAGATTACCCTTAGACTATGTACAATGTTGAGCCCTACGCCCATTATTTTGCAGATTATCTGTTAATCATCCTGAGCCTTTTAATGTTCGTGCTCAACACATATGTCGGAATACAGGTGTAGGTAATTTATATATTAAGTTTAATGTTTCTCAGTTCTCATCGTGGAAGTTATGTGTCCGACAAATATTTTTTGATATATGAATTAAGATTTCCAAGTCTGATTTACCAGTAGTGTCTTAACTATCCACCCTTCAGCACATCAGTGCTCGCTGGTCTAAGTATTTACATGTTTTATCAATGCTTCTAAACGGCACCAGAGATCAAGTATAGCAAGCGAGACTTTCTGACCACATGTCGATTTTCAAAATTGAATTAGTGGCAATTCTTCTCTCACTTTGATTTTTATCAGAATTTAAACTAACAAGAGCTGTCATTTTTAACAGCTTTTTGACTGATTGAGTTCACTCCAGCTTTAAATAATTTTACGTGGAATAAATCGGTCCCAATTGTTTGTGAAATCCTCAAAATTTTAACAACATTGCTGTACCAAAATGCAAACGTTTACATCGAGTTGACAACTAGTCATGTTTGTATAACCGGAACTGAGCAAGTTGATAAGATAACAAAGGCTGCGCTACATTTGCCCGGTATTACAACAAATATACCTCTGTCAGTGTCTGAAGCTGTTTACGCAGTAAAACCATTTGTGTATGCTGTTGTGGCAAAAGGATTGGGATTAATCTGAGAAAGGAAGATTTTTCTATGCAAGATATCCGTCTATTTTGTTTCCGAATATTGTATTTCCCTCCCTACATACTGAAACTCTTTTATATAGATTGCAGTCGTGTCATTTACCAGTTAATACCCCTTTTATATTGTTTTAATCTCCATCCTGCTGGATTATGTGATATCTTTCATGCAGACGAATCACTTCAGCGTGTTTTTTTATTTGATTGTACTAGATCTCAATGCATCAGCTATATATATCTTTTTTTTTTACCTGCAAGTGGCAACTATTTATTGAATGATGTAGGTAAATCGTTTTTCCAGTGTATATGATGAGTATAGAGCATCCGTCATTCAAACTATATTAAATAACTAACTGACTAACCATTATAAAAAGAACACCTCAAATATAAAGAGCGATGACGTAGAGCTCAGTTTATAACAAAAATGTGAAATTCGATGCCTCCGGCTTTTGTTATACCATATACGGACATTTTAAGGTATTGTGTTATTTAAGCGGATAGATCTGGTCTCGTTAAAAATGTTCTGCATGTGTGCTTCATTTACATGTCTGAAGACAACAGAATAAAATGACAGGTGTTAAACCAGGCATCAAAAACATTTGTAACCCTTATATTTACATAAGATTACTACACCTTAAGGGGAGAGCGCAGTGTGCTTTTCTTGTCTAAGAATTGCATAAAATTCAGGTCAATCTAGAAACTTGACTCTGAGAATTGATCTAGAACATGAGATAATTTATCGACTTTAATTAGTCGCTATCCCTGTGCCAGTGTGATTACAAATAATATGCTAATGGTTAAGTTATCTAGGTCAAAGTGACCAGGTTATACACGTACTACTCACTCAACCTAGGCTAGCCCTAAATACACAACTGGCGCATATGATCAGGTCAACTTCAGGTCAAATAGCATTTAAAACACATGCATAAATCTTTCTACTTATGCTTATCAGTCAGAACATAAACAAAAAACATAAATATTGAACATATATCAAAACTCAATCCCGCCATCTTTCACAGCTTTGAAATCAGGCGTCCCGACTGATTGGAAATTTAACCTAACACAGAACGAGGCAGCCTATGCGGGTTACTGTGTTTTCCTCAAGTTATCCTTCTTGGAGATTTTGTTAATTCTCGATTTGAGTTTGTCAACATAAAAACTGACATTCCACATCTAAATCACTCTCCGAATGATCAGAACCATGCGATGGGTAGGTTTCAAAGATACTTTCTGGTATATATATTTTCTATATCCCTTCCCCTCGGATCTTCTATCAACATACGTCTATTGACAGTTTTCTCGATACCCCCTAATGCTGGTCTAATATGATATACACCACTTTCTGCATTTACACGATCAACTACATACGGATCTTTGAGAAATCTATAATGTAACTTATTTCAACGTTTAAAGGCACGTCGTTTCAATAGCACGCTATCGCTCATTTCGAAAGGACGAGCACCAGCTTTTTGATCGTATCTATTTTCTCTTGATCCAAATACCTATCCATCCGACCCAGAACTACTTCATGTGCTCTCTGCAGCAATGTTGCTTCATCCTCAACATAATCAATCTCCCACGAGTTACTAATATTATCAATTGACGTAAAGGTATAACTGGCTGTCTACCAAACATCGACATAAAGAGAGAAAACTCTCTATGAGGAGTGGAATTGTAGATGAAAACAACGTGTGGTAAAAGAGCAAGCCAACTGCTTCTATCTTTACTATCAACTGATCGAATCAACGCACACAACGTCTGATTAAATCTTTCCGTTTGCACCATACTTGTACAATTCAGACACCACATCACCCTCAAAACTTCTACCTCTATCCGAATGCAATCGGTGAGGAAGACCATAATGTCAAAACTAATTATCAATTAACACTTTAGCCACAGTCTCGGCAGTCTGATTTTACAAGGAATGGCCTGAGCAAACTTTGTAACAGCATCAGTCACTACAAGAACGTCATCAAAACCACCTTTCCCTTTATCTACTTTCAAAAAATCTATGGCCACCAATTCTAATGGTCTTAAGGCTAACAGATGCCTCATCGGATGTCTCACTTGAGGTGCTTGGGGAGGCTTAGGTAACTTACTAGAAAACACTTCTAGACATGCTGTTTGACACGATTGCTCATACCTGGCCAAAAACTATGACATTTTAACAAGGCCACTGTTATAGAGCACCTTTGATGCCTCCATTTACCATGTGCCATTTCTAACATTAGATGTTGCAAACAACTCGGAACAAACAATTGTTTCACTTTTCCCAATACAGGATCATTTGTCTGTCTATACAAGACGTTATCGCGTTCTACGAAATTTGCCAATTCTTTTAGCCACCCTCGTAAATTAGATTCTCTTGATACATCTGTCAGGGAATTAAACTTAGTTCGGAAAAACGTCCACACCTCAGCAAGCTGTTCATCTGCAAACTGCATTTCAGGTAATTGTCGAGACGAGTATGATAGCAAAACAGAAAATGAGCTTCTCATCTCTAATCCTTCCTCTATCTTTGGATCAGAGGGAATACTCTTCGGTACAACATAACTGTGTAAAACACTGCAACCAAAATCAACCATATGGACATTAGAAAATTCACCATTAGGATATCTACTTAAAGCATCGGGACACCGGTTAGAGCGAACACTTCGATATATAATCTCTATATCAAATGGAGCTACCTGCGATACCAATTGCTGCTCATAGACACCCAGTTTGGCGGGTGCAGGCGAGAGAGGAGATTAGTGTCAGTGTTTACAATACAATGGCTACCCTGAAGATAATCCCTGAATTTTCACCCACACCACTACCAGAAGCATCAATTTCTGTCACATTTTTTTTTTATCAAACACAGGGTATACCAAGACAGGACTCTATCAACAAGCTTATCAAAGGACATTTGAGCTACCTGATTCCATTCCGTACTTAGCTTTTTTAATGACAAAGCAACTAGAGAGTGCAAATGGGCTGCTGAGTAAATCCCACCACAAAGCGCCGGTAAAAGGATGCAAAACCCAGAAATGACCTTAGCTGTTCTGCAGTCTGCGGCACAGGCCAGTCTCTAACCTTAGCGATCTTATCAGGATCCACAGCTATACCAATATTACTGAGCACATATCCTAAATGAGCGATTTTGTCTTTGAAAAATTCACACTTATTGCCATTCAACTTCAAACCAAAATATATTAACCGGTCTAAAACTGTGTCCAACCGTTTCAAATGTTCGCCAATGGCTGGAGCAAAAATCAATACATCATCAAGATATAAGATTAACTCAGTCTAATTCATGTCTCCAAGCACCTGTTCCATTACTCTTGAAAAAGTCCTTGGGGCATTCGTAGAAACTCATACAATTCCCATGGTAGCTGTCTTCGAGATAGAATTTGCATGCATTATAACTTGAAAATACCCATGTTTCATGTCAGGTTTTGAGAATATGGTAGCTTTTCCCAAATGCATCAAAAATTTTCCCTATCCGAGGTAATGGAAAAGCATCTTTTAAGGTTTTAGAATTCAACTGCCTATAGTCAATGTATACCTTTATAGAGTTACCTCTCTTTCTAACCAAAACTATACATCTGGCATACGGGCTATTAGATTTCGGTATAATTCCTTTGTCAAGAATTTGTTGTATCTCTTGCTTCACTGCACCTATCAAATGCGGAGCCATCCGACGATACGGCAATCTAACAGGCCGATCATCGGTAAGGTGAATCTCATGATGTATTAGACCACACCTCTCTAAGTCATAGTCACCCATGGAAAAGATAAGCTCCATCTTCCGAATTATATTAAGTGCTAATAAGTTCCCTAAACTAACACCTGGACGTAAAGTATCTTGCAATATGAATACCTCCTGTGTTTTCAAGTATCCTGAATATTGATAAATCGACCAGTTTCAATTGATTTACCTTCATCTAAACTCTCATCTACTACCACTTCCTGAACAGATACACACAAACCTTCCTCAGAAAACCCTATAGGAACCTGATCTATCAATGTTGCACAAGCTATAGAAGCTATCTTAGTTCTAGATGGAATTAAGAATTGTTCCCTACTTCTGTTAGCTATCACCACATCTACTAAGGGATCTGTCAAACATTGGCAGCTACCATAAATTACACAATTAACACAACCCTCATCTATTGGTGTGCACTGCACAGTCCTAACCGAACCCAACAACAATGGGCGGAACTTGTCTCCTTTTATTGAGACTAATTCATCACGCAATGAGTCATAATTACTAACCGGGCATCGTACAGCTTGTACTTCTTGTGATTCAAGCATCACAGGACATTCCCCTGAATCCCGCACCCTAGCCAAATCAGACTGAACATTTGCAGATATCGTCATATTTTCCATCTTACTATCCATTTTACAGTCCTCCTCATGTTAACTAACGTCAGCCTGCTTTAAGCTATCGAATGCTTACTTCCGTTGACTTGCAGCAGAATGTGGAGACTGATCTACGAGACTCATTGCCTCCCTTAGGACATTGCATCCCATAAAACAGGTGCATCTTTCATACGGCCTTGTGACCAACTATTGTTATCTTTCGTAAACAAGAAACACTGCCTTTATTTCTTTGTCAAAAACAGTAAATGGAATTTCTAAACAACCCTCTATAGGCACCTCCAAATCATTAACCCCTACAACTCTCACTAAATCTCCTACTTGACTAAGCCATCCAAATTGACTTGCCAAAACCCCACGATAGGAAATGGACGGGATTAACGAAGTTTCCGCCCCGATATCAAACATACATCCAATATCAATATTCGCCATCCTGATGCTAGCTGTAGGGCTTCTACCCATAAGACCACTCTCTTCAATAGGTACTGACTTAACATACTGTTGAGTACCAACATTACCAAATTTAACTCTTTGAACCGAAAAAGAACCCTGTTCATTCTCAACTTTATCCGTATTCTTAGTCTGTTCGAACTCTCTCTTCAATTTATAACACTGTCATTTAACATGTCCCCTCTTAGCGCAATGGTAACAGTGAATAAGCTCCTTTTTATGTGTATTTCGGTTATCATAACCTATTTGAGACTGACTGTGCTTAAGCTCAGAGACAGCGCCAATTAGAGATTGGAGTTGAGCGAACTAGATTAAAGTTTGGAAAGAGTTTACATAACTTGTGATTGAGTTACTTCTTTTGTGTTCTCGACAACATCAACACCCATAACAATGGAATCAGCATTATTCCCTGTTAAGCCATCAATTGTTGTTTGCCACCCTGGCCCTCTCATGAAATTCGATATCTTTCTTCAATATCTCCCCAAACTTCTTATCTGTTTCAGCCAAAGTAAAACGTCTTATCTCTCTACTCACATTTGAATCTCGTGTCCCTCTAAACGTCTGTTCTTTTAAGGACACATCAGTTAACCTCTCTATGAGTATTATGAAATATTGATATATCTTACATCCTACAATGTATCACAATTAATGTGTTTATAGTACTGTTATCTTTATACATTTCATTTGTATCATTTTTTATCTCTATGTCACGAGGTGTGACCAGAGCAATAAAGTGTTATTATATTCTAATGCCTCACTTTCTTTATCATCATTAGCAGCTTTAATTTCTCTAGTATACAATCTCATTAATGCTCTACTAAGTGTGACAAAGTTTTCAGAATATTGTTGTACTCTACCATGAAATTTACCCAACAATGACGGAACGGACTCCACTCATCCAAATCTCTTCTCAAGGATTTCATCTAAACTTTAAAATAATGGTTGCCTTGGCATCACCATCCTTATTTAAATTTCAGGCATACATTTTAACCTCAACTAACCATTCTGATAAAGATAAACCACCAGGGTTACTTGGCAAACCTTGAAATTGGTGACGACTGAACCCGTAATTGTTGAAAATTTTCAGCAATAGCACTAGCAACAGCCCGTTAAGACTGGGCAAATTTAGCCGCGACTAGCTATCAATTCCTCTGCCATAACTCATTTATTAACTACAATGACAATGCACAGAGAGAAGGTATGCTAAATTCTAGCAACAATTATTTAATATATCATAATTCAACTTTTTAAAGGCATAGTTATGAAGAGTGAAAAGTGTTCCTCACTCACCACCTCCCGAAACCTCAGGCCGATAACCGTTCCTCCAGGGATTTCCTCGGTTTCCACAATCATTCAATTCTGCAAGCGCAGACAAACACTAAGTTCCTCTTGCTCAGCAAATCCCACTTTTGACACCAATTGTTGTAACATGACTAAGTCGCACGTGGCACTCTCAACGAAGGACGACAAACTCTGGGATATTTGAACAAACATATATTTACAGCAACACATAAACAGGATACACTAAGAAAAGAATAAGAGGAAAAATCCATGTAACAAGCAAAATACATATACATGTATGTTACTAAATGACCATGTATAACAATACATAACAATACTAAATCATGGAAGAAACTTCATTACATTAAGCATAATTAATGCTAGGAACACATGATTAATTGACTCCTTTATAAGTATATCCTTCATCCAAGAAGATAAGTATCAGGAAAAACTAGTTGATTTACCTCTGTAGATAGTTGTAATTTAAAAGCTTATCAATCTAAATTACATAACCATTTATCAATCGAATTAAGCAAACCCTAAATAACATTGATACTTATTGTATGTCAGCCAATTGCAATGGGCTTAACTTATTATAAATAATGATATCATTTAATAACAAACAAAAACAATGCATATACCTGGAAGCTCAGAACTGCAGACCAGTTCTCATAAACACAATTAAAATGCAAGTAGCACCACAGGTTAACCCATATAGTCACTACAAATGGATACACAGATGCTCCATAAACAGTCATCATTAATAGTTGAGCGTTATATATAAAACAATACTGTGAACTTATCTATTAATGATATCAACATTGTAATGAATTGATATCCTTCTTTACATTATGAAGATCCACAAGGGAAGGACAATGATAATAAAACAAACACATAAATGCACAATTATATACTGCATCGGGAGAATAGCTGTAGTGAACATATTTTATTTAGTCCCTTTAGGATAGAAACAGCACACAAGCTGACTGCAAGTGCTGGTTATACCAGTTGATATTATATGATATTATATGCTTCTCTTACAGATCAAATCCTTCCACTGGGAGAAACATAGTTCTCTAACAATAATCAATTGTTGACAAAAAATGAATAAATGCACAGACAATAATAAGTATTGTTACAATTAACTTGATCAAAAATCTTACATGATCATGGTATATTTTTTATAATATATACATAATAACAAGAAAACAAAATGGCATGTGTTAAAACAGTTATCCAAAACATAAGTTAACCCTTTTATTTACATCAGGTTACTACATCTTATGGGGAGAAGGCATTTTGCTTTCCAAGGCTAAGAATTGCATGCGATACAAAGAATATGCTAATGGTGCAAGTTATATCTAGGTCACAGTGACCAGGTTATACAGGTGCTACTCATTCTAAGTTAGCCCTTAAAACACAACTAGCACCTGATCAATGGTAAACAACTTCAGGTCAATAAGTATTTAAAGGACATGCATACATCTTTATACTTATGCTTATCCATCATCATAAAGAAAAAACATAAATATTGAACATACATCAAAACTCGATTCCCGACAAAATATATAGTTTGGCATCAATGACATACAAAAGAATTCCGAACATCATTTAAGGACAACGGCAGTTGATTTACGAGGATATAAATGTATTTATTCCTTGTCCGTTTTCCATGCTATGAGCATTTACTTTTCTGAAGATGTTTTTTGTTACTCACACTGCCCTGGTAAACATTAAATGTTATCCATTTGATTATATATTCGCAAATAAAAATAACAAATCTTTATTAGGCTTGTAAAAAAAAATCTTTAAGTATGTAAATATTAAAAACGCATTTGTGCTCTTCATGTTTGATTGTTGTCGATATGTGAGTCATTACGACAAGGATTTACAACTTCTCCTATGAGAAATCCAAGAAAGAGTCCTCATTTAATCAAACACCCCTTAAACGGCCAGTAGCCGGCGATTATCGAGTTACAGTTTACAAGGAGACTCATGTTTCCCTAAATAATCCAATAATACGAGCTTCAACCAATCTAATCACTTTGGATAATATGGGTTTCTGGCGAAGTTTCAACATTGTGATCGATTCAAACGTCACTGCAACAGCACAGTTCAAATCCACACATGAACGAGAAGCTAGTTATTATGCGTTGGTATTTGATGAAACTTTACTACACGTTACTCACCGTGTACATAATTTGAATAGAATACACTATTTTTGATAACGTGTACTATCGACAGAAAGACTGTTTTCATCTGATTAGAAAACAGATTTTAAAAGTAATGTGATGCTTAATAATCGTCGTTCAAAGTGAAATCACTTGTTTGTGCTTTTATCTCTTTTGTTCTTTACTTATTTGCTTTAACAAAATTCTGTGCCATATAGTTTCCACAACAAACTCAGCTCTCATCACTGTCAGTAGTTCAAGATGCTATCGGCAAAACGTCGCGTGATTTCTTGTTATTTCACTGTTATCACCGAGCTCGGCTAAAAATCTTACATTTTGTTCGCCGGAAGTCTATTTACAATAAACGCATGACCAAACATGGGGTAACTGAGCGAATTTCATATGGCTTTCCCAGCCTAACCAGATGTACTATTCGCTAAATTATTTATTAATTTGCTTGATGTTTAATCGTACTAAATGGTTTTTCACTTATACGAAGACTTTACATTGTCCTATATGAGGAAAACCCCAAAAGAAACATCGCAAACAATACACCAGTGGTCTTCCCTTATTCTGCTGACGGATAAAGGGCGATTCGAACCATATTAGAGTACAGAGAAGGTTAGTAATATAGACCATTTCAAAGAAGAGGTTATCGCATTTCCGCTACAACTCAGTCAAACGAGTTTCTTTACTGTAACTGTCGTCTTAAATATATTCGGCGTCTTCAAAAATATTTTTTATATTGTGAGAGGAATTGTCGTTTATGTGATGTTGATGGATAGGGCAAATGAACACCCCTAATCTCAGGCTTCATCGGGCCTCTGATCTACATTTGCCCGTATGATGGATATCTGTTCAGAAATAGCGACATCTGGACATGGATTATCAACCTGCTACCCGTGAACAATTTTGCCTAAACACTTATATAAATAAACTGTTCATTCGCCATAAGCCCGTGGTTATATTGGTAGTTAATGCTACGCCACAGAAGAGGTTCTTGACGATGTCTTGGTTCCTTGATAAACGTGATTGTAACACGTATTTGCCCTAAATTACAGAGGCTTTCAATATAAAACACAGAAAGGAAATGGAAAGGCTAATCGTTCTAAATATTAATAAAGAAATAAGATTGATAGAAGTTGCACCAGGAAGTGAAAAGATCAACTTAAAATCAAGTACATTGTTCCATTTTTTCAGTTTAAAGCACGAACACTAATTGTAATAAAATGGCTTAAATCAATCACATACTCGGCAATTCGTTAAACGTTTCAATTTTGTCGCAGTTGATTTCTGTGAGAAGTTGATTGATTGGATCCAATCCTGAATCTGTCGTACAAAACTTGGTTAATTGAGAAGAAGCATTTGTGGTATTTTAAATATAATCCTGCCCATTATATTAAAACCGTAGTTTGCTCCCTTGCATAGTTTAGAGTTGGATATCATAACTAAAAACAAGTCAAATTATCTTGAACAAATTCGTATCTTCGTGTATTAAACCAATTGTTTACTCTAGCTGTTGCATGGCATCTGTTAAAATCTAGTCCCAGTGATACTCCGGATTAGCTTTGCTTCATTGATTGGGGTTTTATTTCGTACTTAGGACTATTTCACGCATGTGATGACGTACCAGCCATACAATGCCAGCGACAGACAAGGACGCCACGAGACAAAAACAGAACTCAAAACACTACGCCACAACAAATCAGCTCACTGATATCCCTTAGCCCAGAGAGTACGCAGAAAGCTCACGTCCGTATTGTATGTATTTTGGGGTTATACTTAACCCAATAGATGGCAGAAATAACAAAGCTGTGTTAAATTGAATCCTAGTTTAGATGACGTCACGCGATGTTAAAGGCCTTCTCTAATACCACGATTAGTGATTTAATCTGGTATTAGCGGCTAACACCGCTTTGAGCGACCGGCCCCATCACATTTTTATACAAATGTCAATCGTAGTGACTGAGTTATTGCGCACGCATAATTGGAACTAGCAACTTAAGGCTGGTAAACGAGAAACAAAATACAGCAGTTGTCTTATTTTATGTCGATTGAATTACAGACACATACGCACCTTAAAGTGTGCTAAGCTAAAAAGGATAATTGATATCAACATTGCTTTGGTCGATACTCTTACTCGAGTAAAATAAATATGATTTTTAGTGGTGAGAAAATTAAATCTTCAAGGCTCTGCTGAGTCCGATACTCTGATACGTGTAAATAATGTTTTCTCAAATCAGATTAGTTTTATTAGTCTAAGAATCTCCATAGCATCATACATCTTCTTCCTTTTCTGCATTATTGAAGTTGGAAGACTCCCAAATCAATATTAAACTCATAAAAAGAAAACTAATAAAAAGTATAAACTTTATTATAGATTATTTATTTAACATAACACGAATATGATATTGTCTAACTCAATGTATTGTCTCCTGTATTAACATGGCTATTGAGATTGATACCTCATGATGCATCAATCCAATTGGTGTCTTTTCAATCAGTGTCTGGAGTTCCATCGGAGGCCGCGCCGTGGCTGATTTGTTTAAGCTTTGGACTGCTTGACTGGTCCCTGAGCTGCACACGGTATGTTCGAATCCCCATGTGGACATTAGCATATACCTTAGGGAAGTTTTCAGGTGGCTGCGGGGATCGCGGATAATTTTCACAAGGTTATTCCCAAAGTCGTCATATAAGTCAAATATCCATGAGTAAGACGTTAAACGCTAATCAAATACATACATCTTTTTCCATGAGGACTCTTTTAGTGAAATACAACACGCGCTCTCATGTACGTGTATATTGTATATGGACGACATACCATCTGGCTAAACCATACAGAGGTAGACATATACCCTATGTACATGTAAAGCGACTGGATATATCTGACAAAACCATCACACGGATGCAAATTAGCATACATTATCGCTTTCCGCGAAGAAAAATCTTCGATGTCTTTGCTATATGATTGAACTCTTCACATTAACATTGTTAAAAGTCATTGTGATCTGTCAAATAACATTTGATTTCAGATTTTCAGTATTCGGGATAATGCTTGCTTATTTAAAAAACATCCTTAATGCCAATTAGCCAATGGTTGTAAAATTAAGTTAACAATGAAACCCCAATGGTTTGTTTTAAACTGACTTATTAGGGACAAGTTCCAGCAAATTACAAGCCCTTCTCCGTATATATAGATCAAGATTATAATACAGTTTTCAACAATAACAAAAAACCCTATTGCGGTACAAATACAGTAAGAAGGGATGCAGTGAATTCGAGTATCGTAAATAAGTAACTATGTGAGATTTATTAGTAGTATACGCCTTCTGTAATCGAAAAATATCGTTTAATGAGACTTGGGTGTTATGATCTGCTCTCGTTGTTATCTGCTTTGAAAGAACCGATCCTTCCCATTAACCACTTGTGAAGTTTGCCGGAAACTGTAATAGTTCATTTCCGAACAGTTCCTTAACCAGAGTGAATAGTCAGTAGGCAGTCTGCAAGTAATTAATTAGCTATTTTGTTACCAGATCAACTTGATTAGCCACGAATGTATCGGATAATGGACAAATAGGCCGCGTCCGTTTGGATTTGAGCGATTTAAACCAGTTGCATAGAAACTGTGAGCTACAAGGACTTTTTTCAAAAATATCCAGTGATCATACTTCGTTGATCCGTGTTAAATGAGACATTAATCGTGGTTCAATTCTCCCTAGACAGTACGGGGGCTTTGATAAAATTACGCAAAAAGAGCAAATTGATGCACAGTCACTATAATCCAGTAAAATTAGCAAGTCCAATTGATATTTTGTTATAAAGAAATAAATAAAACTCTCATTTGAATTGCTTAATTTGAATACTTCTATATTGATGGATTCTTTGGCTTGGATGAACGTTCGCGCAACATAAAATATACTAAATCTTTAACCAGCTATAATAATCCAATTTCAGAAACAAAAAACAACAAAAATAACAGAGCACAACTTTAGGTTTTCCCGCTCTGGTTTTTAATTGCAAAAACCTAGGTTTAACGCTGTGCTTGGGTTAATTTTACTCATATGACGGCCTGCACAAAACACACCACATTATATTGACAAGACGAAAAAAAGGACACCACAAAAATGTATTCTTTGGTGCCCATTTCACCAGGACAGAGGGATCTCGTGCCAACCAACGGTGACAAATAATTGCACTTTTATCCTTGTAGTCTTCCTCGTTTCAGAATACGTAAAATACAATCACACTGTTAAAGAGCAGATGATGTTATATGGTTCTGAGTTAATTAAAACAAGAGAAGACTATTTATCTATAGTTTATTTTTAAAACTTTAAACAAAAGGGGGTAAACAATAACTAACTGTTTTAATTATGGCCGCGTATACATAATTCAGCGCGATACATCACCTAAGCGAATATGCATTATAACACATAGGCATAATTATGTAGTATACTATACAATTGCGTGTATCATTATCAGCCAAGCCCTTGTGTTTGAGGTCTGTTCAAAGCTGTTTCGTCAGACATTTTGTTAGACGACACAAGGGATGCCCCTCTAATGAGGCCATTATGTAATTCTGTCATCCTTTTTTTATACCTACACTTGCAAAATATTTCGATCTTAGAGTTAAATTACAGTAATAAATTTAAATCCGCCTTAATTTGGTCTGTGAAACGGTTTTCACCCTAATAGTAATACTAACTTCGATATCATTATCAAGAGTCATCCACACAGAAGTTGGTATTACCTTCCACTTGTAAATACCGCAGGTAGTAGAAATTTCGGTAAAAGACCATAGGAATATCTTGAGTTAAGCTCGGTATGTGGAACTGCATGGTCCCTTGTTATGCCACTGCTACAGGGGTAGGTGGGTATTGATATGTTATATATGTTTGTATAAATGCAGAGAAAGAAAATTTTGCTTTTCTCCTCCGGGATTCGAACTCGGGTCTCTGTCACCACCGTCGTGATCCATGTCATTTCCTTAACCTCTCCGTCGGTGTTAAGCGCCTCGCTATTTCAGGAGACACCAGGAACATTGTTTAAATGCCTTACACAGAAGGGTGAGTCACGAAGCAAGCCCTTAAATCAACCAAAACTATTGTAGGCCTATAGACATATCACTATCAAACAGTTATCAAAAAAAGGGTTTGTAATTCTACAATTTGTTTTACTCAACATTCACAGAAACTTTATATACTAAATAGCTTCTGGCCGAAGTATTTATCTCATGGTGTTCAAGGAACTTAACAGGACAAAGATAATCGACCAAAGGTATTTGTACATTTGTATTTTGTTTGCGTTAGTTTTGAAGATGTTTCCAATTAACATCATTTTAAAGTGTACTTGGTTTTGCAACTACTTCGTATTGCAATTCGCATCGCGATTTTGCTTGTTCATAGTTTGTGCAACTCAGAGACACAATTTGGCCCTTCTTAGCCACCATGCTTACTCTGAGGCCTTAGTCGTAAAAATGTGTTCATAATGACATGCACCTCATTGCAAGGATAAAGCGTTCGATCCAAATTTTGTCAATTAAGACCTCCCAGAAAGGCAGTGTTATAAGAATGACCTCACAAACGTGGAATAATCTTGCCAGGTTCTGACAGTTTTAATCAGCATAAAACTTATTTGAGTGGTAATCAATAACGTCTCGATCTTTTTATTTCTCTGTCATTAAAAGGTTAAATAGCGTGTGTGGAAACTATAAAATCAGCTACTGGTGGGATAATAATATGTCAGGATAACTCAGTCAAATGTTTTTCGTAAATTGACCTCGTAAGACTGTTTTTTATCAGATCAATGTAACACCCGGAGTACGCAGTTAGTTATGCATCACGACATTTCTTCGATAAAGATATATTAAGTTATGATGGACCGATGTTGCCACTAGTGTATCGTATTTTCGTCATTTGATCTTCAACAAAGCGGGAGATTATATGAGATACATGCCAACTGTAGCCTACTTGATTAACATTCTCGCGATCTCGTAGCTGGAATAAAATCTATGAAGACACGACACGAGATTACGGGAACGTAATTCGATATGCTTTAGATGCTACTTCTCATTCTCTCGTTCTAATCCATCCCTTTCGAATCCGATCACAAGTTGCTCATTTATTGATTCAATTCCAACTGTGCAAAGTATACCCTTTGAAAAAAGTTTGAAGCAACACCATCATTTTTAAAAATAAAATAACGATTTACTACTGTGGGGGTGTTTTGGGATAATTGCGTATTGGATATTGAGTGGCGGGTGCTAGTTTTATGTATAAATGGCAAAATCATCAGTGATGGTGGTTGATTCCAATATAACAAGTTTTTGAGTACAAATTTGACAGTTTTCTGAAAACTTGCGTGTTGCAAAGTCAAAACATTACAAATATCGTTTTGAGGTGATGTCAATGGATATAGGACTGGTATAGAAGTAGACAAATGACATTGGTAAATCGTTTTGTGTGTTTACAATATGCTTGTGACACATACACAATGACGAAAAATTAAAACGAATCTTCGTTAAACAAAAGTTTACCTTATGGATACTATAGATATTCACAGGTTTTGAAACACACAACCTATATCATGCGCTAGGGCACCTCTCCTCTCCAAGCAGATTTTCCAAACCAACGGCTGAATCTATTTTCCCCACATCCCGTTTACAACTTCTACATTTCACGTATTCAAACTACATAACTATTCAAACTACTACTTAACAAAAAACCTTTCCTCTTCTTGTTACACAAAATTCACATTCAATACCAATTCACTTACAAATAGGCCAGCTAGTAATGAAAAACAAGGACAAAAAGCAAATGAGAAACCAACTGATTACAAACGGAAGTTAAATTCCGTAAATAGGAGT
>JAVFBZ010147773.1:4314-17599 GCA_032466195.1 Katharina tunicata | reverse complement strand
GACACAAAATAAAGGTTTCATCTGGAAAAACATAATTTAAAATGAAATCAGACTTTCATGAAAGTGAACCCTGAAGCTTAAAATTGATTGATTGATAACAGTTTTACACCATACTTAAAGTTATTTCACTTGCATGACAGCGTGCCAGCCCAATGGGTGAAGGAAACCACCCAAAGCACTGCTGGGAACATAGAAGACGTGACAATACATTTACAGGACAAAAACAGGACACCACAACAAATTTGCTTCATGATCACCAGGGCACAGGAGGCTCCCACCCAACCATCTACCTGAAGTTTAAAGGTAATGAATTTGAATGTAAGGAGCTTTTACAGTATTTTGCACAAAATTGGTCAACATAGATAGTCAGAAAAATTCTCCATACAAAATATAGAGCCTCCTGAGTTTGCTCTAATTATGATTCAATATGTCTGATATTTATACATACACACACTTTTTTTTTTTACATACCTGGATTTCAAAAGGTACTTGAATCTATTTTGTGGTTTTGAATAGGGTTGACTGGTATGAATGCTCACATAAGTGCATCAATCAAAAGAACTAGAACCTCTTTTGTGAACAGGCAAAAGGTAACTGCAAATAGTCTGCATTTCAGGGCAATTTTACAGAGTTTGAACACAGAAAAAGAAATTCAGTTTTTTTTATTTTATTTAAAAGGTTTTACCCAACCTCAGGAATTTCGACGTTAAATGTTAGAGCACTAGGTTATATGGTGTATGTATGATGTATCAGTAAACATAAGAATGAAAGGATACCCAAGCAATAGATATATTAATGTCATCTGTATATTAACTTAACCTTCCACCTTTTCCCCAAACAAAACTTTTCTAATAATGCAAAATATCTCTATGTAAGATTCATGAAATTGCTGACAAATGATAGCCTGTGCCACTGTGGGGAAAAAAAATACCCACTATACTATGGAGCTAAGCTATCCTTGACACAGGGCTCAAATCTAACGCAAGAATAAGGGATAAATTTGAAAGAGTGTATAGGAGGCAGACAGGCAAACAGACGGAAAAAAGAAATAAACAAGACAGTGTAGAAGCATAATGGCTTACTGCATAACTAATCTACCAGTGATTGAAAAGTTTAAAAACCATTGAGTAAATAAATACTTACGCTTAAGAATTAAGAGGAATATAGGTATTTGAGCAACTGGACATAACTCTATTTATTAGCTACTGAAGTTCATTTTCGACAGGCTTCGCTGCTTGTGATTGATCACCAAATAAAGATATGTGCGAAGTTTCATAAGCATTGGGCAATTTTCTTCGGGGTTTTTGCAGTATAATGGATGGACAGACGAACAAACAAGACCACAACAATACCCATTGATATAATTTACACAAAAGTTTTATGGAGAAGAGAAAGCCAATGGAAATTTATCTTAAATGTTTACTTTTACATTTTAATATGATTGAGTATTTTTTTCCTGACAGCCATATGACCAAATCTTTTTTTTTTTTTGTATTGCTATATATATATTTGTATATATATAAAATAAAAATATATATATTATTTTTTGTAGCAGTTAGCAAACAGTGAACCTTCGTGTATGCAAGATGGCGGTTAGATAAAAATCGACAATCAGCATATCTTCAAATAACTCTGTCTGCCTAGCTAGCTGATGTAGAAAACGTATGAAGCAAGATTGTTAGCAGAGATAAGTATAAGATTCAATATTTACATATCATTTCTTATGTAGACAAAAATAACGACTGTCTGACCACTAGTGTAAATAAACTGCAGGGAAACTGTCTCCGCTATTTCAATTAGGGCCGGATTCAATAGATGGCCAATGCAATTAGTTGTTCCGTACGCCTCTATCAAGAATTTGCCAGCCTTAGCTTTTCTAACATTCAATAATGATTTGTTGCTTTATTTGTTAAGAGAATATTGATTGTTTGCTATCTTTATTTTTATGCTCTACGCTTAAAGTGAGCAAAGTTAACTTGACTATTTCCAATTTTTGATAAATTTCTTAGGTTTTCCATCCCCAATGACCTGAGCTTGTCTTAGAGAACTATTTGCTTGGATGGTTGGGGTTTTGAGTTAACTTTTGGTTATTTCACTAGGTATGCCAAAACAATGAATAAATTACTTAATCCAGATCAAGCCACCTAAATTCATCAAGGTGCGACTGGACAGTCTTGTACTGTTCTGACTTGTCTGGAGAAGTTGCCAGTGGTCATGTCACTCGCCGATTGTCTTCCAAGAAGTCATACAAACAATGCACAATCAATGCTTATAATGCCGTTCCACTAAGATTAAGCATAAGTCCAGATTGCATCTGCCTGGATTCAAAGGTATGTCTCATCAAGCCAACTGCACCCAACTACTCTTCCAGTCTCAGAGCCCAGACACCACTAACAATTGACATTGTGGTGCCCTGTTGTCCAGAGGGAACTATGTACATACATGTAGGCAATAGGAGCATCCCACAGCAGCTAAAAATAATTACTTGTATATCAAATCAAATCATAAAACAAATAGGACAGACTTTCAATACAATGTGCAGTCATTGGTATTCACCAGCAGTCGCTACAAAAGCTTTTCAAACTCTTAGAACATATACCTCAGTAAGCACTTAATCTTGATCTGGTTTTTCATTCAAGTCACCCGGCTGCCGCTATAAAGTTTTTTTAAAGGGTCTGGCAGAAAGAAGCTCAGTGGAGTCAAAATTGACTAAATATTTAGAATAGATTAGTTGTATTAAGGAGGGGCGATTTACCTGTAGTAAAATAAGCACTTCACAGGTTAATTAGTAGATCACAAAGGTAAAACATTCTCTCTAGCTTAATTGGCAGCTATACCCCAACCCTTAACCTTTCCACATTCTATCCCACTATTTACTACTGTATATAAAACTCCTAGCAAAAATCTTTCAAGACATACTTGAGTTAGGGCTTAAACAAACTGTCCGGCAGAGGCATGTGAATGCTGAATTGGTAAAATAAGTGACAAGATTGAAGAGATTTGGAATTAAGGGAATCAGAGTTAGATTTAAATTCATGAGATAATTTAATCCACCTTTTTTCTTAGGTTGATTTATTCATGTAAATTACTGTTAGTATGAAGTAATCAAACCTTTACATTTGACACATTTAATCAAAGCTTTATTTATTTTTTTAAGAGTAATCACACTGGCACAGGGATATCGACTTATAAAGATCGACAAATCATCTCATGTTCTAGATAATTTTCAGTGACAAGATTCTAGATAGACCTAAATCTTGAGTTGTTCTGGATAACCTATAGACGCAGCTCGAGAAATTTGCCCAAAAAATCAGATTTCCTTTAGTTTTCAAAGGTTTTAATTCTTATGTGTAATCCTATTTCAGAAAACCATTTCTGAACAAACATGTATGATACAAGTTAACAAACACGGCAAATAATAATTGAAAACTGGTAAAATTAAATAATAAGTTCTTGTGGGGTAGAAAATGTTTTTTAAAACCTGTTCTTTGATAGTTTAAACAAAGTTGCCAAATAATTCTTAAATTAAAAAAGTTAACAACTAGGACCTCTCTTGCTGTGTTTAAAATTTTAAAATACTTATAGCAAATGGGCACCAAAACTTACTTAATGATTTTAGAAACTGACTTTATTTTTTTTTTTAATGACATGCCAGCCCAATGGGTGAACACAACTACACTTTTGAAACACTGCTAACAAAACATGACAAATACAAGAAACATCAATGTATATTACGGCGTATATGACAGAGTGCCAGACCAATGGGTGAAGAAATCCACCTTCAACAAAAGACAATGACAGGACTTCAAACAGGACACCACAACAAATCGGCTTCTTGATGCCCAACCTTCTAAGCCTTCTTGTTCACAGTTTCTCTTTTCTCAGAAATTAACCACCAAACAGACATTATGAGGAGTTTAGGTCTTTAAGTTCGAAATTTAAGCTAAATGGCTGCCTTCAGTCTTAAACTCGATTCAAAAGACAGGGCATATGGTCCATCTGGAGCCATATCAAAAGAGGCTTCCTTGTAATCAGTGAATACAAAAACTTGAAAGTAATTAAAGAAATCTTACTGATAAGGGATCTGATAAGCTGTCAAGAGACCCAGCAGATTTCTTTTATGGATAGTTTGCTCTGTCAACTTTGTAAATAAAACGCACATAAAGTCAACATAAACTTGACGTTTTTCAATTCAGATAATTTGACATCTTGTTTGCATTTTATGAATGTGTTTGATTGATCATTTTCAGTAGTCATTAGTCAACATAGAAAATAGGATTATAAAGGTGTTATTAATTGTCTGGAACTAGTCTAAGTACATGTTTGTCCTACATTCGCCAATATGGTCTTCTATGAATGTCATCTTAAAATTAGTACATATATATATAAACATTTGACAAAAATATTCATAAGACATATATCGGTTAGGGGCCGGAATCCTGGTGTGTCTGTCTATATATGTAGCAGTGAATTGTTGAGCTCTGTTCTAATTTCCCTTAAACCAGAGTTCTGATTAAGATCAGAGAGAATTTTTATTAAATTCCATGTCAGATTGCTTTTGCTGGATGCCAGGGGTGGGCGGGGGACTCTATCGAACACTCGTTTAGCTGATAGTCTGGCACGTTGTCATATAAGTGAAATATACGTAATACGGTATAAGACCCTAATCACACAAATTAACAGACATTTTCAGAACGACATCTACAAAAATACCATAAAATTTTTGTAATAACAAAATCTATAGAAAATAAAACTTACATATGGGTGACAACTTCTTTTATTATAAGTAAGATGTTTTCAGATTAGGTATTACCATAGTCCTCAAGAGTATGTACCTACACCCAAATGTTGTACTCATATTAAAAATAAAAATTTTCATCCATATAAAGGTCTTATGTTTTTTGTCATTCCAACTTCTAAATGCCACTCAAACTAATACAATTTATGTGATGAAGACACACCAGATAAACATAAACGTAAGACAAATCCTGGCCTTAAAATTGGCTAAGGATATTTTCTAAAAAAAATATATATACTAAAAGTTCACATAAAAAACATTTCCTTAAAACCTGCATTAAGATGGTAATTTTTGTCCTTTTTAGTTCTTTACAAATACGACAACTTAAAAGTCTTTTAGCTTGACGAAAAAAAACCCAAACACTTGTCAAGTCAATTATAACCAAAAGTGGTCTAACCTTAAATGTAATTAATCACCTAATCCCACAGTTTGTTCACAAATTAAACCTTTAAGTCAATTAAACTTTAGATAATTAAACACAGTTAACATTTAGACTACGCAGACCAGTGTTTTACCAACAGTTAGGCCTATCTTAAATTAATATTGTATTGAAATGATACTTGTGAGCTATGCTTAAGGGTTAAAAAGATAAATTATACAGAATTCTGCATTTATGTTTGATAAATGTGTTAGAGTAATACATTTTTACGAGTATTTACGAGACTCTGTGATGTTCTAGCTTTTCAATTATCCTTTTCACTGAACATACAAGTGTTGTTTCTTTAATGGCAGTCGGGTCGCTTATTGTCACTTAAATCTGATATGGCATTTACAATAAACTGTGAAGTAATGACAGCCAGATTTAAAACGAAGATAACATTTTAAATCAAAGCTTTGCATAATCAATCACAGGTGTGGAATGAATTCATTTTAAACCATGGGGTTTTATCATGTGTTCCACAACACAGTGACACTATCTATCACTTTTTTCTTTGACTCACAAGTTTTCTAAACATAGACCTGAAATTTGATACTCGAAAAAGAGCAGACTTTCTCAAAATAAAAAAATTAACCCAAATTAGGTTATAAATATATCACCAAAAAATACTCTTTTTTTTAAACATTTTGATTGAACAAAGACAGTATAAACACCACTGTCATGTCAATTAAAACCAAATTAAATGTAATTAATTAGATAATCTGAAAATATGTGCATAATTAATAACTAAAGCTTTAAATTTAAGTTTAACTGTTTTAATAATTAATATTACAAATTTATAGTTCCACTTGTTGTCTCATGGACATACTTATTTGATAAATGTATAAATCTACGACTAATTGCTAAACCAATAAATAACACAGAATTCAAAATTTATGTATTTATAGGACTTTGTGATGTTCTAGCTTTTCCATTATTTCTACATTTATTTATTTATTTGATAAGTGTTTAACGTCATACTCAAGGTTATTTCACTTTTATGACGACTGTGCATTGTATTTTTAAAAACCGTGAAGAAACCCCATAAAACCACCCATCGAACTCATCAGCCACAGAAAATCCCCATATATACAATTATCTTTACAAGTCTACATACAAGGGTCTATTCTTTATAATGTCGGTGATGTCACTTGTCACCTGTGATAGACTGTGAAGTAAGGACAGCCAGATTGAAAATTAAGATAACATTTGAAATCAAAGCTTTACATAATCAATCATGTGTTGAATGAATATATTTTAAACCACAGGGCCGAACCCTGTCTTTAAACAAAGCTCATTGATCCTGTCTTTAAAACACCATCTTTCAGATTTTTGTACACAGTTTTCGGCTCACAAGTTTTTTAAAACAAACACTGAAATTTGACACATGAAAAGGAGCAATCCTTTTCAACATTTATTTAAAATGTACCAAATTAACATCTCCTTATCTCTAACAATGAGTTCATACGATAATTGTAATCCATGCCTACAGCCTAAAAATAAATAAAATGTTGTGATTACCATGTCAGAGTAATCTGTTTTACCAGTATTTTCCGCAATATTTAATGTTAACATTTTCAATTATTTTCTCAGGTGAAAATACAAGAGTCTTTTCTTTAAAAGGAGTAGGGTCACATAAATCTGATATGGCGGATGTGGTAAAAATATAACATTGAGATTAGAAATGACGATAACATTTTACTCAAAGCTTTGCATAATGAATCCCAGGTATGATGGGAATTTATTTGAAAGCAGACAAGTAAACCCTGAATACAATACAAGTTTCCACAACAAATGCATCAAAGATCCTTCTCTATTCATTTGGCGGGGGGTTATACATGTATGTATATGTAGGTGAGTGTCTCCTGGACCCTGGTGCTCTCTGAGCTAAGGGAATTCAGGAAGCCGATTTGTTGTGGTGTCCTGTTTCTCTTCTAACTGCAGGTCAGTACAGTGGGTTAAGGAAGCCAGTCACAACATTGAGAAATTACAAGACAAGTTCTGGTACAGGACAAAACACCTGATTTTATAAGATAAAGCATTAAAATTTATAGAACATTTATAGGGCATCAAGGCTTAATTGACTGATTGCTTGGGTTCTGCGCTGTTCTTGAAGTCAGTTGACTATTATGACCGCATGCCAGCACAATGGGTGAAGGAAAGAACAATGTAATAAACGGACAAGTAACGGACAACACCCAAATACATCAATGCCCTTTAGCTCAGAGAGAACCGGGGCAAAGGAGGCTCCCACCCAACCATCTATGCCCTTTAGCTCAGAGAGAACCGGGGCACAGGAGGCTCCCACCCAACCATCAATGCCCTTCATCTCAGAGAGAACCGGGGCACAGGAGGCTGCCACCCAACCTTCGCCCTTCATCTCAGAGAGAACCGGGGCACAGGAGGCTCCCACCCAACCATACATGGCCTTTAGCTCAGAGAGAACCGGGACACCAGAGGCTTCCACCCAACCATCAATGCTTTTAGTTCAGAGATAACCACGGCACAGGAGGCTCCTACCCAACCTTCAATGCCCTTTAGCTTAGAGAGAACAGGGGCACAGGGGGTCCCACCCACCCATCAATGCCCATTAGTTCAGAGAGAACCGCGGCACAGGAAATTTGCAGCGTGTTGCCCCTTACTTCAGGCAGCACCAGTTTGAGAGTAAGTTGCAGGCAGGTAACTCAAAACAGGGGGTAGTTTTATTAAAAGTTGCATGAATTTTTTTCTGCATGAACGCCATCGTCCTGGGTTTAATTTTTATATTAAGGTGATGTCATTAACATAAAAATACATTTTAGTTTTATGAAACTTACCTCTGTACATCAAACTACTTTAAATTTCAGGGAAGTCTATGTTTTAATGATATATTAAATATACTCCTCAAAAAATATTGTAAAAAATATATAGAGTAACAATAACTTTGAGGTCAAGACGAAGACACGTCCCAGCAATTAAAATCTATGAAAAGAAGGAAAATATTTACAAGCTTTGAAAGACTGACTTCTCCTAAAGTTGACTGCTGAATTATGTTGCAAGACTGTGTTAATAATGTGTTAGCTTGTAGAACAAGTTGTTAAAATCACAGGTAAATATTTACCTCTGGATTTGGCTGGTTTAGAGCAAATACTTAACACACAGATGATAAATACAGACATGTGGAGCAACATACAGAGTTTATACACAACTTGTTCTCAAACCAATGTGTTCGAAACTTCTGACACACTCTCTACTGAAATACATGTAGCTGAAAAAGTGTTATTGGCACAAAAGGTAAAGTCAATTAGTCTCTATTTATAAATCATGTTTTTTGTCAACACAGAATTTCTCTTTTAAGACCATAAATGAAATATATATACCTTTGAGTTGAAATACACACGGGCTAACATAAAATAATAATTAATGTTTGTTACTTACCAGCATGAATAAGAAAAGAGAAATACACAAGCAAAAATTTAACATGATGCTTGAATCAATTCAGGCAAGATAAACTTCACAAATTAAAAATCACAGAAGCTATAATGGATGTCATTTTGAAGATAATCCAAACATCTTTTTGTGAGATCACATCTTTGCCCGAGGCATTTAAACTTTGTACCAGTTCTCCAACACAGAATTAATGACCACACGCTGGGCTCGTGTAAATCTCAAACATAACAGCCTAGCTATGTAATGTTGTAGAACTTCTTATAAACAACTTCAACTACAACAGTTTAAAATCAAGGCCTTCAGTCTTTAAGGGGGCCAAAATCTGGCAGGCTCCTAGGAATAAATTTCACTAACAGTAAGCAGTATTTAATGTAGGCCGGCTTCTCTAAATGGTTTAATTAATTGCCATGATACAAATTGCGCTGTTAAATTCAAGTCATAAAATCATCCAATAAGAGTCCTTATAGTGGTCCAGTAGCGTTTGCAATCTCTCCAGGGGGGCAAGCTGAGAAAACGTTTCTGTGTGCCACATGCAGCCAGCCACTCTTATAACCAGGTGACGTCCTTTGAATTTCCTTGATCTCTGCACCTCTGTGCTCCGCATTCATAATAGCCTACCTGGGAAAGCTAACATTTTAACAAGATCAACTATATGGATAATATATAAGCTTATATATTTTTGATAAACAGATAGGCCCAATTTAGCTCAGGTAGCGGAGCTAGGAAGCAGTCTGTCTGGCTATCAGCTATATAAGGGAGCCTTGATGCTGGTTGGCTGGATCAACCTCTTAGTTAGCTCTGAGCTCTTAGGCCAGTCGACTATAAGGGCAAACAGCTTGTGGACTCCACTGTGAGCCACCCTTTAGAGACACCCCTGTTAATACTACACAATATCCCCTAATGTCTCAAAGCTACACACATGTATGTTTGAATTGGTGGACTGGAGACATATATGTTTGTCTTATCCATTCTTATGTATTTTACAAAGAGCAGCACCTTTATTGGCCCAGCTCAATGAATTTAACAAGACTTGAACATTGACTATTGACTTATCACAGGTATCAAAGTAATTTGTATTGATAAGTGTATTATATGCCATACCTTTAACTCTACTTATTCAATATATTTTACTTAAAGAAGATAGTAAATGTTTAATAAAAGTGACCAGAACCTAAATGCCATACTAATATTAATAACAGCAAGTCCTTGCATATTTTTTTAAGTTTTCATTATATTAAAAAATATCTCTTCAAACACAAATCCTTGTTATAAATCAATTAATCAAATTTCTTTAATTGGTTTTGTTATAATGACACAGGAGCCAAGCAGTTGTCACAAAAACATGTTAACAAATGTCAGTTTTATTTGATTCTACATTTTCATGTACATGTAGGTGGTATAGCCTCTTTAGCCCAGCTAGGGCTTTGAAGAAGAATCATTTCTCTCTACTCTAATCGGTAGTTTATTAAAGCTTGATAAGATTAATCCTCTATGTAGATGAAGACGCTCTTTGATCTGATTAAAGTCGTGTAGTACATACATGACAGCAATACAGGTTTTGGATGATAAAAAACAGTGCAAAAACAATCAGCTGCAGTGGTAAAACTGGGTGAAACTATTCACATTATTCCACATGCATTTCACAGCTTTGTTTTCATGCCTATCATTAAAAACGGTATTTTAGCGGCATGCTAATTAAATCTACCAGCTTAATGGTGAACAAAGGGTTGCATTGAAGACCACCCAAGTTTAAATCACTCACAGTTACAAATAGTATGTTACCACGCTGATGAAGACAAGAATAATTCATGGCCATCTTATTGGCTCTTTCTTGATCAACAGCGGAATTTTAAATATGTTACTAGATCTCATGTTAAATTTTAAATCTTTATAGTAAGAGAATAAGATTCTCTCAGGTTCACAAAACTAATTGCGCAATTACCAGGTAGTAGAAAACAAAAGGACATAAATTAATAAACCAAATTTTTTTTGGGGGCGGGGGAGGGGTTTTTGTTCTGTCAAATGACTGCACAAAATGACACCAATCATTCTTCAATAACCTTTCTGATATGAATCAATGCTAAAAAAATAATACTGTTTTGCTTATTTGCTTGGGAGGTTTATGCCAAACTTTAGTTAAGAATATATTAAAGCTGGCACCAAACAAAAATAATAACCTGTCAATATAAACTCAAGTAGCTTTCTAAAAACAAATGTGAAAGAGATGAAGTTATGAGCGGTTAAGTTTCATCCAATTATAACAGTTTACTGTTTTGGCTACCAAAACCGTTATGTTAGTTACACAATACAGTGATAAACATTTCAAGCAGGACAAGACCGGAGATTGGTGAAATTGTCATACATGTACAGGTAATTATGACCAGATCAACTGGTGTGGCCGAAAAGCTAGCCCCACAGGTGTAAATCAAAGAGATCATCCAGGTGTGAAGTGCTCAGATTTTATAGTTTTCACTAATATGATGTACGACTTCGGTGTCTCCAAAAATACCTTTATCTGTGTCAATCTGATGACTTTTCATCCCGCCTTACCACCATTAAATCATATACTAATGGGTATTTTGAGAGCTTAATTCAGCTTCCATCTACTAAATAAATTATCTACCTTTTAAATAGTGATAATGCTACTTTAGAAATGGACCTGGTATGTATATATTTGACTGACAATCTATTTTCCTACCTCTCTTAAATAAGTATAGTATAGTGTGAATACCTACAGGCACATGATATTTACATTTTATAAACCATTTAGAATACAGTAAATTGTATAAAAACAGGAGCAAAGGTAATTTACCTCTTTTTTTTAAAACACATAGTTTAAAGTATGAAAGAAAAAAAATGGGGAAATTATACTAAATTTCGGAATTGATATTTGATGGTCTCCACAAGGGTGTTTTACTTTTATTATTATTTATATGTTGGTGAAGTATCCCAATTTTCTATTTACTGCTGCTGTATAACACTTTGTAAGTGTATGCTGTTGTTGCATTTTAAATTATTTTGCCTCACACATTCCGTTTCTATTATGATTTGGCAAACAGATGCACTTCTTTTCACCACAAAATAACAGGATTATGTCATAGGATGACAGTGATTAGTTCAAAAAAAAAGAAGACAAAACTTTGAAAAATAAAGCTTTACCTACAATATATACTAAAATATTGATAGTTTCTGTCTTTAACCAAATAGAGGGTAAGTGTCTACATCGGCATGAATATGATGTCAAATGATGTGTTGTTTTTTTTGGTGCAGGTTCTTAATTTTGTATCCATGAAGGTACATTCTTAATATTGCATAGATATAGGGCTATTATTATATGACTTGATGGTTATTTGCATTTTCTCATCATTCATTGGCTTACATGTATCACATGGTCAATCTCCAACACATGATATTGACTCGAGGTCAATATATCTTGCTGTAAACCTGTTCCCTAAATTTTCACCCAATCAAAAACAGCTACTTCATGTTTTCCTTTGATTTGAGCTGAGTCAAATAGGTAGTCTTCTTAGATTTCAGTCCACAAAAACAAAACAGCGATTCTGTTGAATATCTAAAGGCCCTCTTACATTTTAAGGGCTCTGGCAAGATATGATTCTGATGTTTTCATATGTCAAAATAGTGGTCAGTACAATTTCAAGTGGACCGAATTCTTAACTGACACCTGACCAAATTCCTTAATATCTGGGCCAAATACCAGCAATCTCTTCCTGCTACCAGTAAATTGACGCCAATATGATTTGTCCTGTCTTAAATTGACTTGCATGTTTGTATACATTGGGTTTTGTGAGGGATTATGCTAATCCATTGTCAATTTCATTTGATCAGTGGAACATGCACTTAAGCCTTGACAAGCAGTATTAAACAAGATGGACATGCTGTACTTCTTATTGATCTAGTGGTGTTTGAAGATCTCTCCATATTTGCAACTGGTCAGGGGAGGGATCAGGTATTTGATACGTGAAATCTTTACAGTAAAATCTCTAATTATTCATGAGAGAAAAAATCCTCAATACTTCAATAGAAAAGTAATTCGGTTTATTAATTACGGGAACGAAAATTTGAAAAGATAATCCATTATGAGAATACATTTGTGAATTAAACTTCTTTTTCATTAGAGCAAATTAGATGGTGATATCATTTATTAACTATAGGCACAGAAAATTTGACAATTTCCTTAATAAAATCATTTACTCGAACAAAGCTTTAAGTCGCTTGAAACAGACACATAACAGCTGACAATACCACTTATATGGAGGGAGAACAGCTCACTGCTTGAACTAAATATATGGGAACAATAACGATATCAGACTCATTTACATTTCACAGAAGGTGGACAACAGGTGTGATGTGTTTGGAGTAAAGAGTAATATTGACGCTGATAATAATTATCACTATCTAATATTTAACACATACATGTAACTAAAACTTTTTTTAGGCTTGGTCAGAATTTCTGTTCCCCCAAATAACAGGTTGCTTTGTTAATATATTGTTAGTAGGTAAAATAATACTTTTGAAAAAAATTGAATAATTAGGAAATTTAACACATTTTAAGTCGAAGATTTTTACAACAGACGTAGTTATGGTCAGTTTACAAAATTCCATAGTGATCCTTTAAATCC
>JAVFBZ010147762.1:0-19904 GCA_032466195.1 Katharina tunicata | reverse complement strand
GTTTTGTCCAAATATGTATCACTGGAGATAATCATTTTTATGGTGAATTTATTGTAGCAAATGTCACAAATACGGTTGATTGTATAAATGTGTCTGCAATATTTCATAAAGTTAGACAAGATAGTTTTCGAGCTCTACTCTCAAATCGAAACCAACTTCTGTTTTGATTACACCCAGCGTCTCATAAAGATTCCCCTACGTCGGAAACTTATTGGGAACGGACGGATGAACGCTAATCATTATATAATACGACCGATTTTTGAAAAAGCGTTATTGAAGCGCTGATAATATCTCATCCTGCTTCTCTATATTACATTCGAATATGGGGAGGTTTGATAATATTGACAATAACAATTGGTCTCGCATGCTTCGTTGTTTTGCTAGAATTTTTTCGAGCTACTGGACAAGGTACAATAAAACTATGTAGCTCTTCCGTCTCGGCATTATCAAGACTACTTACTTATTCACCCTGTCGTTTTTAACAGTTCTACAAATATTGATGTGATGTTAATTGTACTGACCTTACAATAACCTCTGACACAGTGACCTTTCAACCCGGCAGCTCTTGGCCAATCAGCTCGCTCCAGTTCCAAGTCACATGGAACACCATCATCATATAGACCCCATTTTGTATATTGTCCGTTTTTTCCGCCATCTATCCTTTCACACTTTACTTCACATTGGCCAAACCCTTGTAACAGTAACAAACAACAACAACGATGGATTTAGACATAAACACATACATGTTTCTGTAAGTAAACCTGACCAAACATTGTTATCCCCCCTAATCCCACCCACGGAAGAAAGAAAAAAATCCCCGACCCATTAACATTTACTCAATACTTAATTATTTACGATGCCATCAAAAGGGACTTTTAGAGATTTCATCGTTTAATTTGCAACTGTCGGAGATCTGTAATAATGTATGCCCTCATTCGTATTAACTTTTTACCAAAAAGACTCGAAAGAGTGAAAGTCGTAGGGATTTTCTTCATGACGCAACATTTCAGTTTATTGGTGTAAGCTTCATAGGAGTAATTTACATAGTTTTATGTAGGCTGATAGCGGCTATATATAGTTCGTCTATGGCCGGGGACAGGACATTGCCACGCCAATAAAATCTCGGGCCTCTCGCCCTTCTCCAAGGTCGAGAAGCGAGATGGGTGAGATTCTGTTTCTGACAGCTGGCGAATTCTGTAGAGATGAAAATTTCGAGAAACTACAAAATTGAATGTAACGCTGTCGACATTTCTGCCAAGGTCGCGAGGCGAGCTTTATAAAAAGTCTGTCGATTCATCCGTTTGGTGTAGACGATGATCTCGAGATTGTTTTATTTTGGCCATTATCTTGCCCCAGCCAAGGATGCACATGGAATACTTTCTCAACCCTGCAAAGGCCCATATTTTATAGCTTTAACCATTATTTCCGTATGTCCTTAACAGTTTCAAGTTCAATGTGTGCATTCATATCATTTAATGTTTTATTATATTTAACTTTTGCGCCACGGGCGGGTGTTGACCCAATGGCAAAATTTGTGAAAAAACAGAACCTCGACCTCATCTGACTTTGTCAGGGGCTAGAAAGTCGAGATTGTTGTGGTTTGGCTATGGCCTCGCTCACCGCTAATCAGACATGGGACAATAGACATCCCCAATCAGTGATCATATAAAGTTAAAATGAATTAGACAGCTTACAATGACGATTTGTTTAATACTGTAAGCGACTTGTTTAATACGAAAACGTATCACCAGTAATCAATTCAAGTATAATACAAATGAGAACAAGTTTCAATTTAATATATCACAGAAAACGCATAAATTCATTTTCGTGAAAGACAAATGTCAACATTTGAAAGTGTAAATAAATCGTAAAAAAAAAAAACCGGCATACTTTCAATAGGCCTACATTAAAAAAGCCTACCTAAAATAGTCTGATAAATGAACCTACCGCTTGTCCTGTAACTCTCTCCCTGAGGACCGAAGGCTGTGCTGTCAATAACACCGTTTCTGAGTAACCGACGACAGACTTCCCCAGCCCTGATAGTGCGGGTTAGTGTGTAGTCGTTAACATCAACGGGACATGGCTGGTGGAAAAGAAATAATAATATAAGTGAATATATTTTCCTTTATTCAGATGGGTTTCTAGTGATCTACATTTGGCCAATATATACATCGAAATTACGAAATAGATCTATACGATAAAAGGTCGGATGTTATTTTATACTCTGTAAAGGGTTTCTAGAGACACTCTGAGTAATGCGTACAGGACGAGAACCCGACAGCAGCTGATGCCCACATAGATCCCAGGAGTACCAGCTGAAAAGCCGTACTGGCCCACATATCAGGTATTGCGACTTTAACATTGCAAGATATCAACGGTTTTAATATTGTATGATATCAAAGGCTTGATCATTGTATGATATCAATACTTTAAAGGTACTAGAATTTCGGCCAAAAATCGACTGAAACGAATTAAACCGGGTTTGCTATATTTTTCTATAGTATGACGCAAAGTATATGAGGGCCGCATCATATATTTTACAAACTTTATTATTATTTTAATACGGTATTTCGCACATTCTCGAGGTTGATATTTTCTGGAAGCTTATACTTTGGGCCATACTAGAAAAATATAGAAAACCCGGATTAATTCGTTTCAGTCGATTTTTGGCCGAAATTCTGCGGTATAGTACCTTTTTCATTGTTTGAAATCAAAGACTTTAACATTGTTTGAAGTCAAGGACTTTAACATTGCGTGATACCAACGGCTTTAACATTGCGGGATATCAACAGCTTTAACATAATATATTACCGATGATTTTTTAAATAGCAAACTATCGAAATATGCCGTGAACTGGAGAACAATGTGAAATTGGACATGACAATATATCAAAAAAATAAATCATAAGCTTGTAAGCTTGATATCCATGTAAGAAGCATTTAACGTAACCAAACCACATGGCGGATGAAAACGTACCTCTGTGTTAGCAAGTTCTGCCATGAATGCTTCCCCCTCGCACCCTGGACTGTTCAGAGGCCTGTAAGTACAACAAAAAACTCACATTGAAGTCATAATATGAATAATGCCATGGAAATGTCAGAATACCAACTTACACAAAACATAATTAAACACATCAGAGTTTTTTCTGATGTGCCATTTGGTGGAATGATTGGTTATTGGATGAACCAGGGTGTTGGCAGCTATTATACAAATGTCAACATGTTTAACCCTTAATGACACAATCATGCCGTAATATTATCGCTTCCAACATGACTGATTTGTTTTGCATATTATAACACTTGTACTATGTATATAATAGTTGCTTGGCTGTCTCTGCCTTCCGATGATGCTTAAATTAACAGAAATTTAGAACCTAAAACATTTATATCTTGTAGTTTCTCGGCGTTGTGACTACTCTGACATATGCTTGTCTTGCAGATATGTCCACCGTTATATAGATTAAGAAACACCCTTAGGTTTTGTGCACCCCAAATCTTCGCAGAAAAGGGCTGAAGGGGATGAGATTGGCTTTTGTTGAGAGGAAAATTAAGAGGTTCGTAGATTGCAGACAATTTTTATTTGCAATATAATACCTTGTGGAATATGACCATTTTCGCAATATGGCAATTATTAATGGTTTATAATCGTCTGCGCAAGTACTACTTACGATGGGCTGTTGCATTTCCGTTCTGCCACTTTCGCTCCAGTGCCACAGGATCGACTGGCGGGGAGGAAGGGAGAGAACTCCGACCAGCCTCCCACTCTGACAGGTACAGGATGTGTGATGTGAAGTTCTGCGTATGTCAAACAGCCACCGTCACTTCTCAGACAAGCCTGCATACATGTATATCAGAATTATAGTCATATTTAATATAAATTAACATAGGCGGGTCACGTTGGAAAGGAAACGGAAAATCTTAACTGTGTGAACATGAAACTGTATTCTTTCAAATCATTTGATTTATAGAGGGGATTTGACTTAAATGGCCTTGGGATTGACCTAAATGTCCTGAGTAAAGGGTGAACGAAGGCGCACAAAGCAGGTTATCACGACAACTCGGCTTCTTGATGCCCCTTAGCTCAGAGAGCACCACGACACCCATTGCCTTAGGACACAGGGAGCTCCTTCCCAACCACAGGTAAATTACTTCCAAGAGGATGATTGTAAGCTGACGGTACGTTGAAAAAGACATGTTTGCATGAATTGTAAAATTCAAAAGTCAAATTAATTTTATGTCGAAAATTGATAGAGGAAACTTTCTGAAATCAAATATTTGCTTGAGATCAACATATGGGCCAATGGCTAAAACATGATAATCTTGCCATGATAATCTTAATTATCGTAAAACTGTATGTATGATGTGTTAGTCGTGTTTATGAGAATCCACCCTCAATAAACATGTTAAAGTAATCTTGTTTATAATTAGCTGGCAGATGGCATCCGATATTCTTGTTTCAAACACTTTTGGTGATATACAAACTATCGGAGCATCCGAAATATTGAGAATGATAGGGGGAAAATTGCGAGAAGATTCCTGCAGTTCCATAACACGATGGGTTTAAGAATAAATAAATAAAAAAAATCCACAACTACAGATTGCAGTACCGTATCTCACCTTTTCCGGGCCACAGTACATTCCTTTGATATGATTTCGCCTGACCTGCATTTCCCCATATCTTGGACCGACGTCTGTGTTCAGGCACACGTGCGTGGAACAGCTCTCCTGGAATGTATAAATTAGGCTATATGTGTGCAGATCAAAAATGCTTCAGCCAGGGTTTGAATCTTGTGGTTTTAGCCCGAGAAGGACTACCGGACAGAGATTGTAATTCCGGATAGCTGAGTGCTCCAGGTAGTCGATATTTACTGTTAGCTCTTATGTTCGTGGGTTCGATTCCCGCAAGGGTTTCACTTTCAACATTTTGCCGAACTAGTATGTGTTCAAATAAAAAGAGTGAAAAACGGAAAATACTATCCTGGATTTTGCTGGAGTAAGTATAGTTAAGTGGGTTATTTCTTCAGTTGTTCAATAGAGCAATACAAATAGAAACAATTCTTTGGAGCAATTGCTTGTCTTATTGCATGGTGTCAGACATACATGCGACCCGAGACAGCTGAAATATAGTTTCATGTTTCGGCAAATTAAACTAAACGCGTCTAGATTTTTAGAACATAGGTTGTGTTAGTCTGGATAATAGTGAGCCCTAAGGGCAGTATGTTGCCAATCATATTTAGCACTGGAGGAATATTATATCTCCAACAGCGATGACACTAAAGTGACTACACATGTTATGGTTGTGTTAGAGTTGCTGTCTACTATTGGAATACAGCTTTTGAGCATTTTGAGCTTTTGAAATAGCCTTGAGCACGGCGTTTAACTCATATCAATCAATCAATTAATCAATCAACCAATCAATCAATCAACCAACCAACCAACCAATCAATCATTCAATCAATTAATCAGTCAGTCAATCAATCAAGTAATCAATGAACAATTGGTCAAGTGTGACAATTAAAAGAGTTACAAAGCTGATCACAAACTGTCAGGAAAAGTAAAAATCAAAATGACCATTTTCCTAATTTTAAAGTTTTAAAACTTACAATGTCAAGAAGATGTGGAAAGGAGTAATAATGGAAACCTTTCCCGTATTGTTGTTCACAAGATTCGTCAGTGCTCACGTACATTCCTATAATTATATTAGGATATCTTGTCATTACATTTCCTTAATATCGGTAATAATTGTACAAAAAGAACAATTCTGAAATATCTAAGCTAGGCCTAAATTACAGCATCATCTGAAAGACAGATATTATCGTTTGGTTATAATCACTAAAGAGCATGGCTAGAAACTTAACTCCTCTAATAACTACGGGAAATTCGAAAATATCCATTCAGACTTATATAAACTCTCCAAAGCTATATGTCATTATATTGGTTCAAAATCTACCATATACACAAATTGTCATTCAACATTCTCCACGATTTGCTTTATCTTCTTTAGTTTAAAAGAATTAAGTTGAGCTCCTTGTTTATCTTCTTTCACAAGAAAACTAAGTTGAAAAAGTTATTTGTCATCCGGAAGGTTTAAGTTTTTACCTGGCAGCAAACCGTCAAGGTGAATGGTGGATTCCGAGGTCAAGGTCATCGGTACATTCTCCTCGTACAGGCAATGTCCAGTATCAGATCTACAAAACGAAAAAGTCAACAAATAATGTGTTTTTTTTAAAGAAGCATTTATTTGCAAAAGTACACAGTAAGCACTCGGCTTGTATCATGTACGCGCACGAATAAAACTACATTGAGGGTTTAAACAATAAATTTGAAGTCCTAAATAGCCTACAACTCTGAAAATATTTTAAGAGAAGAGGATGGGGAAAAGTAGTAATTAATATGTTTGAGCAAGTTACGTAAGTTATGTTAACGTATAAATATACAAATAAGTACAGAAAACAAAATTCATAATTTCTGGGAAATATAATGTCGAGGCCATTAGATGAGGTCCACAGAGAGCCGCAAAGACGCATTTATTTGGTTACGTTATGTATACGGCTATCTGATAGGCCGGCGACAAGAGCCTGAAGTAGCAAGGCATATGTAAGATAAGTAAAATATAGGTATACTCACTGTATAAAATTATGAGCGCTCTCGGCTGAACATGGCGACCATCCGGGGTTCTTACCACCCATAATTCCGCCCACTTCATCTCTGTTCGCCTCACAAGGTGTATTTGATGTGTGTTGCATGTTGAATCTGAAATTCAATTTGGTTGCACGTACAAGTTTAAGAAGCCAGTAGTTCCACAGATCAGTTTTGAGTAACATAGAATAACTCCGATAACAGATAATATATTTCGGCTTTATTATGCCATAATCAGTTAAACATATAGACAAAATAAATTATCTATACCAACATGACTTCCTTCTTCGGAGTTTCTCTTGTTTAATGAGGCTCTAATTCCACCAATTGTCTACCTGATTGAAGTGCAAATATATACAATGCAGATAAACGGTATCATTAGCGTAAGCAGCTTTCCGAACGTTACATTGACTTCTTGATTTTGATTAATTGTTTAATTGACACATTTTTGCATGCCTTGACTCCTTTCGTCGCTACTAAAACTACCTCATACTTGTGTGAATGACAATGGGTTTAATTGTACGTAACATTTCTCCATTGAAGTAATATGACATCACCTCTAGTATTTATTTGTTACTGAATAATTGCTAACGTAAAACACTTTTACGCTTTCCCATTTGTCAACACTTACAAATGTCCGAGTTCATGTGTGGCCAGGAAGGAAGCTCCCCAAGATATGTCTCTGGTGATGGCACAGTGCTTACTCTGTTTGCAAACGGCCCCAGTGGCTGCACGACCTCCTACATCCGGGTTAGCTACGCTGATAACGAAAGAAACATTGTTTTTCATGAGTTATACACATTCAGATAACTTGAAGCCGGTTAAATGATCAGTCGAAGGAATATATGTATTTTAAATTATTGAGAAAATAATCATAAGGAAATAGTTCAGCGCCTAAATTCGAATATTTCTTTTCCGCTGGTAACCCACGATAATATGATAATAAAACTTCGAGTCAATTTCAAAGGTTTAGAGCCCTACAATCCTGTAGAATGTAAAACATATAATTAGGGACAGTGGAAAGGAGCAAACCCATTGACCAACAAACATATATTAGCTTCAAATGTAATAACGGTTCTCTATCAGTTTCATAACTTATTTGTATTTATCTCTTTACCTTTTCCCTACAACTTTATAGACCAAAGACGGTCTCCAAGAGTGTTTGGAATGTTTCTTCTTTTTTTATTGTCACCATAACAGTAAAAAAATATTATTTTAACGGACCGACTAGCTAATACAACTTTTTAAACCAATTGAACACAGAAATATTGTCTGTGTCTTAGAAAGTGACCATTTTCAATATTTTCGATTTTTTGGGATAACGCTCTTTGAGAGCTGCACAAATTCTAGTTCTGGAAAATGGACGCATAGCTAAGTGGTCTAGTCGATCGGCATTTACTGCTGGCGATTTGGTGCCTGGCTCTGAATGTCGTGGGTACTATTCCCGCAAGGGTCTTAGCTGCAACATTTTCTGAACTAGAATCTGTTCAGTCTCAAATAGCGTTATCCCACAAAAGGAAAATACTGTCAATTGAACACTATATCCAGATAATCGGTGCTTGCGTTCGTTGGACGGTACGGATGAGTCTCTTAAATCGAAGAGTGGAAGCACTAGCCTCATTTGGAGATGGACAACCCTTTGCTAAACTTACCCTGTTTGTATAAAGACCACGTCATAAGGTAGACCGTTTACCTGGTTGTCGCATACACTCTTGAGGATTTTGTGAATCAGCGAATCCAAAACATACCAACTCTGAAGACACACAGGGCTTAATCATAATTGTAAAATCAAAAATATTAAGCATAACAGAACACTTGATCATTATACAGAGGTAAAGTATGCTAAGAAAAAAATACTTGGGGGCGAGAAATTAGATTTCAAAAGATTTTGAGGGTCACAGATTTCATAAATACTTGATAAGGCAAGATATACAGTATACATCGTCCATCAAATGGCAGGAGGGCCTAGATGGTTTATCATTTCCAAATTTAGATATATAAAAACTGATAGTAATATGCACCACATATAAATCAATAGCTTATACTATTTTAAACTTACCGGATTGGTTTCATAGAAATGTACGAGTTTAAGCTGTAGTTTGATGTCGTATCCAAGTTCCGGTCTCTTCCAGTTGAATTGCACCTAGACACACAGAATGTTTAATATGATTTTAATGACAAACCTGCACATTTTAAATAAGAAATTAACCTGATGATTTATTTTATTTATTTGTTATTTCTGTAAGGGGAGAAAAATTTCCAGACGTGAACTTAACTCTAGAAAGACACTCTGAATAACAATAATAATAAAAAGTAACCAAGCAAAAAAAACCAAAACAAACCCTAACCATCTAAAACAGATGCCCTTTCTACCCTTATACCTAAACGCTTAATTACATTGAATACAACAAACCATCAAAGTTTAAATGTAGAGTTCTTACCCCGTTCCATTTGTGGACGATAAAGTCTACTTTTTGCTGATGTGACGTCATCCCACGTGCGTTGAGACTCGCAGTGAAGTCAGCATCAACATATATACCAATCTCTACCACGATACTGCGAGGCTTCTCTCCTGTCGTCTGTCTGCGATTGCGCACGGTACCTTCGATTTCTGCGTCTACAAAGCGGAATTCAACGAATCACTGTTTTGCTACATACATAGCCACAAACTAATACGAAGTAATATAGATTTACGTATTATTATGATAAGCGTGATCGATTATCGAAAAAAAAATCAATTTATATGAATACTCTATTATATTTTATAACTTTTTTCACCTTGCTCATTGTAATCTACACAAAATCCTTACTTTTAAAGAAAAAGACCGACTTAGTATGGACAACAACTTCTGATTTATTTCAACACAACGTTTCTATCTCATTTCAGAGATCGTTTTCAAGTTTTTAAGAAATGTTCCTCGATAACCTTGTTTTGCAAGATTCCAGCGGAATATTACAAACAGTTTAGGAATAGTTGACATAAATTGTAGTAGGTGGAAAATATTATTATGGATGGTGATATTGATATTGGCAATTGTCGTATAGTATTGATAAAATATTGGTCTTTACCCTCTAGCGCGGAATTTGGTATTTCTTCCACACGTTTTCGCGCCACAAGAAAGTGGTTGTCTACGTTACTTGTGGACCGCTTTAGTCTTTGTAGTTCTTGTGGTAATGAGTGAATATGATACTGGAACTCATTCACTATCAATGTGCCGACCTGGAACAAAACCGTTCTCAATTGATTCAAGTATTTAGATAAAAGAATGATAATAATGACAAAATTATTTTCTTAAAAGGAAAGCCCGAATGGAGGGTTCCAAGATATGCTGACATCTTTAGTGTTCAGCATAGTTAAGCTTAACATAAACCTGCATAGTGGGTTAGAAACGATTCTTTAAGCTGAATAAATAATAAAGATGTCACAAATCAGCTCTTAAATTGCTTTGAGTCAAAGTTTGAATGGCACGTATATTCTTAGCTTACCATGGTTCCGGTGACGTCACAGGTTGAGAAGACTGCTGACCCTCCATGGGAGACAACTTCACCCGACCAATCACAGTCATTCCCTCTCTTGACCGAAGGAAGTGACGTCACTTGATCACCATCGCTCACTCGTATTGCAGCTTGAGGATGAAGGACGCTCTCCATTTTATGCAGGTTCAAAACAAACGTGTCTCCAAATGCAGTCAAATTAAATTGTTCATTCTCTTGAAAGGTGTTGCTTCTTTTATGCCTAGAGCGTTTTAAAAGAATATACAAAATATCATCATTATTTTCTTTTACATCTAAACTATTGCTGTGATCACTAAACCTTTACAAACTGAAATGTTTACAAGAAATATTTTTATATCGATAAGAATGGTCTTCCATTTGTCCATCCTATCAAATGTAAGAACTACTTTTGATGATACGACTGCACAATACACAAAATTGATCTCCCCGCATTTTAAAGCATATTTTGGTGACATAACAGATGTCATTTGAGCCTCAAAGTGGGGCCTTTAAGGAATAATGCGTAATAGTGCGTAATAAAAAAAACTGGCAGGTCGTTCAGAATTCGCCAATGTCTTGTTCCATGTCTCTTGTTTCCCTTAAAATAAGAGAGCATAAATTGACACTGTAAAATCATATCTTCGATGTCAATAATAACAATTTTATAAGATTACACCACTATATCATAACAAAAATCTGATAGACACCCCAAATCTTCAGAATAAGCACAAATACGATGCAATTATCATGAGAATAGGTAAGAAACTGTTGTGAATAGGCTAAATTTACCTTGAAACGACGTTTTTCAGGTACAAACTTGTGACATCAAACTCCGAGAACTCATCTATAGAAATGGACATGCAAGAACAGTTAGTTATAATATTTAAGCACGAGGTTAGGATGTACTCCAGTGGTTTGGTCCATTTTACTTTTTTAAGTCCTTAACAGTACAGGAAGTTGTGCTGACTGCGATATTATGTCATTGTTCCAAGCGTTAATTTATAATTTATTTCTTGGATTGAGATTTATGGGCAAATTAAATATGAGTTAATTAATACCAATCGCAAATACATTCCAAGAAACAAGTTTAATTCCCAGCGTGATAAGTTAGGAATCATAGATAATATATATTTAATGAAATCGATCACGAGACTGAAGACAATTACCAGATTTGAGAGTAATGTTATTATTAAATTCTGAAATAGCTCAATTGTTGAAAACTCATTTATACCTTTAAATTTACTCCAATATTGCAAAAGTAAAACTGTTTTTTTTTTCTTTCTAAAACAGTTCTTTTTAAAATATATTTGTGTAAATTCCAAGAATTAGCAATATTGATAACCTGTTTATATTGATATGTAAATATTTTGCCATTACACAAACTATATTGATAGTTCGTCAAATTCAAACTTGGAAAATAAAATGTGAAAAACGTTATGAACAGTTTGTGTGTTTAACTGAGTAAAACAAATTTACAGACCTTCCAGCAGCCCAGTGTCTCTTGCATGCCTGGCGATGTTAACCGGAAGTGAGCCATGTGTGAATCGTGAAGTATATGCTGTGACCTGTAAAGATGATGACACACACACGAGTTTTAAAAAAACTGACTTGAGCGACCATCGCCACAAGTGACGTGTCTTTTTATTTGTTTTATATTTGTATCACAAGTGTGGATAAAATTAACCCAAAAGGTAAAAAGCACCACACACTGATATAAGACCATTTTTTTCAACAGGGAAACAGAGGATGAAAATAGATTCTCAAAAAGGAATAACACATTTCATATTGATTAAAACCCCTAGATCAATTCATTATTTAATTCATATGAAATAAGCTAATCTTAATTGACTGACTCGGCTCGAAGAGGCCTCTGAAATACGGAAATAGATTAGGCTTAAAATGACATAACATCATCGAAGGGTTTGGCACTTTAAACGTCTACTTAAAACAAATATTCTACAAATATTTAAACTTTTAATATCTATTCAACCAAAATATCTCGCTTGTACAAATTCTAATAGTGTATCAAATCATAGGGCCTACTCCAAACAGCACACAAACAGTATTTTAAGCTGTTTATTTGTGGTATTTCACCAGTGTGTTTCTTTATTTTTCTCGAGTATGTAGTTAACAAACAACAGTATTGACATATTCGATGATGTGGGAGGCTCCAGGTCACTTATTGTCGCTTCGTAAAAAGAGAAAATCAGCATATCTTATTGAAGACAGACTACAGAGTCAATGAAGCGTAACTCGGAAAACAAATCGGCTACCTTTAGATCGTATCTGCAGTTTAAACCGAATCAATCGTCAACGGTGAGTCAGATACGCAAATTGTTAGCGATAATCATTCGGCGCGTTTTGTAACTGTAACTTGCAATGAAATTCGCCAAATAGATTTATTACGTGGGCCTAAGCAATTAAACAAAGTCGTAACATAGCCTGTTATTTAGTCTATTTGTCGAAAATATTTTGTAAAAAAATTCAAGATCGTTTAGATAAACTCATTTAGTTTGAGAACCTTTCGACACATACATAATTTCTCTAAAGAGGTCGTGTAGTGTCGTAATGGATAAACACTGGCATATGCCTTCTTTAATGTCCATTCCAGATCTCCGTGTTTAAGACGTATTTACATTAAGAAGCTGGGATAGTCACCTGATGACACCTTATGATTAGGTAGGATTTCTTTCAAAATTGTGACACGACATCGACGTACGACATCGATTTAATATTAAATGTGTGGGAATTCCCTGTTAATGGATCAGGATACTGTGTTAAACTGTTTTTAAAAATATTGTGTCTGTATTTTTTAGATAAACTCTATTAAGTTGCTGGTAGTAAAATTTAGACGATTCATTCGCCAGCGCACTTTTTTTGTGGAAACAAAAAACAAGAATGGCTTGTTTTCACATTAGTGCTGGTATTCTTCTCAATCCCGAGAAAGGTACGAGTCTATTTTAGTTTGATGATTAAGTAGGATTACTTTCAAAATTATGACACAGCGTCACACGACAGCGATTTAACATTTAGCGTGTGGGAATTCGGCACCCTGTTAATGAATCAGGATACTGTATTAAATTGTGAGTTTTTTTTAAAACATTGTCTCTGTTTTTTAGAAACTATATTAGGTTTATGGTGTCTCACTCCGGAGGTCCAGATGATCACGTGTCGTAAAACATATTCCTGGGTTTAATTAGTTAACAATAATTAGTTAATAATATTATTGGTATCTGTCCTGAAACACTGCTCACTCATTATATATAATTATGTAGGAAAGGGTATTAAGCCCACTAAGTATTGAACAGGTATTTTAATAAATTGGTATCTTTAAAAAAAAAATACATCAAGAGGGTTGGATGGACTTTAAATGTACAAAAATACGTAGAGATTAATCTATGACTGACAGTTCTAGTCCTTACATAAGTCATTTTATTTATTTTTTTACTTAATCGTTTGTGCGGAAAATGGCATCATGTGATACCCAGGTTAAAACATAATCACTGAATTGGCTAGTCAACTTTGTATAGCAAATGAAGATATATGATTGATTCATCTAACCCTAGATGGGACACAGAAAGCTCTCCCTCTATTAGAAGACGATTATCTATAGATTGGACACTGAAAACTCTCCATCTATTAAAAGAAGCCTAGCTCCACATTGGACATTGATTATTTGTTTGTTTGTTTAATTGGTGTTAAACGTCGTTCTCGAAGCTATTTCATTTATATGACGACGGATTCTCCACTTCTTGATCTGCTCTACTCAATATGGCGGAAAACCGGGAGGAAACCTCGTAAAAACTGCCCCCGCGACATTGGACATTAGAGCGCTTCCTCTATTAGAAGAAGCTTAGCTCTTGATTGGACACTGAAAGCGCACCCCCTATTAACAAATCTATAGCTACTATGGCGAAGTTTCACCACGCCAGCTGATAATTGAAGATAATAGTGATAAAATACGTTATTTTTTTAAGATGGATTTGGCTGCGAAAATTATTATTTTCTTTTAAAGAGTTTTACAAAAATAAATTTTAGGAGAAGCTTCACGACGCTGAATTGGTCTGTGTCCCGCAAATTATCAAATTGATACATTTATTAATAAACATTAATCATCAAACATCAGATATGTAGGCCTACTTTATCTCTGCAGTGATTGAAAAGTTTTGACGCTTATGGCGTTTCTGCGTAAAAAGGAGAGATCCTTAAAGATATTTCCCCCTTATGCTGTCAACTAATGGTTATTTTAGCATTTCACGGATGGCTAACAGTGACTCAAGTCGGTTAAATAATGTCTCAATGGCCTTGTGTATACGGTAAAAAATAGACAAGTTTCTTTATTTACATCGGCTCATAGTTTTTTAGGCGAAATGTGTCTCATTTGTGACAGGGTGATTTTATAATATCAACATCGGACTCCCCGGAACAAGTACCAAATCTACCCTTCCCGTTAACACTCAGATTCGTATCCTAATTTAGATAAACTTTTTAAATAATAAAAAAGTAAATATGTCTTTTTATTATTGTTAGTTCACTTATCATTACATCCAAAATAAACAGGCGACTCTCAATATGTGATACATAGCTTATTTAATGAGCTTTTGGAGTTCTCCCAAAGTCCATAAAATAAGCTATGTATGAAATATTCAGTTCTATTAGCCTGTTTTATTTTGTTTTCCGCTAAATCATTCTATACATGAGTATTTGGTTAATATATACATTGCGTACAAATACAATACAACCCATGCATGGTGTTGGGCCTCTGTTGGCATTGAGGGATATATAGCCTGCACTGAATGTATTCAAATCACCAACAAATCTCTGTTACAATTAAAAGTAGTTTTGTTTCCTTATTGTTTACTCGATTTATACTTCGTGTCGCGTATTTCTGACCACTCTGTGATCAGTTCGAAGTTGAACAGATTGGAATATGTCGCGACAATCAATGTGCGTGCGTTTTAAGTCTATTTTTTTAAAACAGAACAAGAGAAACCCACAGTTATGTCGGTAGACACTATATATTTCGAATTATGTCATCATCTATTAAACAAAAATGCCCAATAAAAATATACTTTATTGGCCTAACGAATCCCAAAAGTATTTTTTAACCAGCCTGACTTCCTTGTTCAGTGTTTCTCTCATTTACTCGACAGTCGTAAGTGATCCTTTAATCTACTTGTTTCGATTTTCGTTACGTTGGTTCTGTTATCTGCTACTATACATCTCATTTATATAAGATATAAACAAATACTTACTAATTTAAGGCAGAATATCAAATATGTGACAAAGAATAAAGTCCAACTGTTGACCATGGTTGACCTCAACTGAATCCTCACGTTGTAAATCTCTGTACACTTCCCGTCTTATTGGACACCTGCTAGTTGATCGATCCCTCTGTTATACTGGGCAGTGGTGATTTTGGACAGTATATGAACTAAATTGCCGGTTGGGTGAATGACACGCCTGGACGCTTCTTGACTTTTGTCCCGATGACCACTTGTATCTATGTAGTAGTCTCTTTGTGGTCGTGTGTAGTGCAGCGTTTATCAAACAAATGAACTTCCAGGGTGTTTTATAAAGTCCTTCTCTCTTAGTCAAAGCCCCTAAAACGACCATGTTAACAAAGTAAACAATACTAAAGCCAGACACAAATCCCGCAAAGACACAGCTAGTTAACAGAGTGCACTTCACATTAGAACAATCCGAAAGCATCATAAAGGTATCGCCAAAGTGTCAGTGACGTAAAGTCTATATGAAAACAGTTTGTTTTAGAAGTTAAACAACCTACAACTATCCTGGAAAACGCTATATTGGGAGATATAAAAGCACCAACCATTTTTAAGAGTGTTCGCTGGATTAGGATTAGAGTTAACACGAAAGTATTAAAGTAAACAGAATACCCCAATTGGGTTAATTGATGAATAGAGATGGTTTTTATTTGTCGTGTTTAAATACACAAAAAGATAAATAAAAGTAGATTTTTAAACCATTAGCGAGAATTCCTGTACCCAAGTTATACAAAAATTAGCTTTCAAATATTGGTTTTAAAATAAAACAAACTATTGAATCAACATACATATATGTGTATTTTCCATTGCAGTCGTTACTTTGCTGTACTTTGTAAAAGTGATAAGTGGAAATAATGCTACATCAAAATAATAGAAGTATTTGATTTTACGTTAATACTGTGGAAGCAAAACCAAAACAACCCAACACCAAGACAAATATCATTGGCAACATGCATTCAAATTAACTTGAAATAAAATACATAAATATATTTTCAAAAACAACGGTTTGTATGATATCAGTTGTAAAACATAATAGCTGTCTGTATATGTGCCACAAATCATCCCCCAAGTTACAAAATGTCTACATATAAAACCAAACAGGAATAGGACGTTACATTTACGAAACACGTTAGCCAGTAAGAAACATGATGATAGCATAATGAAGTCGAAATATATCATCTATACGAACATGGTTTTCTTGTTCGGAGTTTCTCTTATTCTAAGAAAAAGTTTTAAAGTTAATAACTTGATCAATGTATTAATTTTAATAACATAAAGTAAATTTTTGATTTTGTTTCGTTTGTATTGAAGACGTTAACAATTGGCCTATGCATGCTTGTTGGTTTCTCCTCTTGCGGAGTGACACATGGTATTATTTCCCCCCCAAGTTAGAAATAATTTAATTAATCAAAGCCATTCTATGACACAAATTAAGAAGCAAAGCATACTTTCAATATATACATTTTTTTTTTTTCGAAAAAATCATAATAAATTTACTAATGTGATGCTCGATGTTAAAATAAATAAAATATTTTTGGTGTCGTTTAGAATGTTAATTTAATTTTCATTTTTAGGATAACACTTTCTGATATTGAACATATTCTAGTTCAGAATTGTTTTCCTGCTGGCGAATTGGTGCCTCACTCTCATGGTCGTTGGTTCGAGTCCCACAAGGGTCTCAGCCTGCAAAATTTTTTAAACTAGAATCTGTTCAGTATCAGAGATTGTTATCCAAAAAAACCCAAAATACTGTTAAATTAAAACATTGCTTTACTGAAACACTCAATATTTGACCACGACTTTCTGATGACATTTAAACAAATTAGACAACGTATGTGGATCTCAACTGCGAAAACTTTTAGAGGCCACTTTGGTTAAAAAAATGAAATCTCCAAACTAAATCAGTCTCTCAAAATTCCACATGCAGTTGTAACTGATATAAGTGCCAATGTGTCAGTGCTAATCCGCTGGTCGCCAATCAGATTTGAATAAGATACATCGTTAAGATTCGTTCTAATATTAACTAGTTTGGCTAGTTTGAAAGATTATGTCAGTCACATCTTTAGAAAGGTATGCTACAAAGCATTCTGTGTTAAATGGTGTGATATTGCCACCAGTCGAAATCCCCTTTATAAGAGCTATCTATTGAAGATGCGGTAGACTAATGGCAAAAGTTGTATGTGAAATTATCCAACTTGGCTTACTTTCTTTGCCCAATGCATGCCTCGATGAAACTATACAATAAAGATTTACCAAGTCTTTAGATGGAGATGTCTGAGTTAAATCTGAGTTTGTGACGACCCGTCTATGAAAAAAACCCAACAAAAACATTTAGATTAAAGAAAAGATAATTGTGTTTCAATAAAGTTTTGCCGATGGCATGAAATACCTTTCTGGTTTATTTTTCTCCACTTGTAACTGAATATAATTCTGGCTATTTTCCCTTTATGTGCCATCCCGAATTTTTGATCCAATTCCATAACTGACATATACCTTATTAGATTCGAACTGGTTTAATACTTTACAAGGGCTACTTGTACAGGTAAGTATTTGGCAAACATTGGCTGTATACGTTTGATAAAGATAATATTCCGTTTAAAGAAAAAAATACTTTGATATTCACATGTGAGTATAACAAATATCTGTATAAAGTTGTTGAGTAAAAAAACAAAAGACCAATTTAGTCTTCTACTTCTTCGTGTGTAATTTTCATACGAATATAACTAATTAATACTCTACCTGTTCTTTGCCGACTCTGTATGGTCAATATGGTCACTGTGGCTATATTTCGTCTATTTTATTTCGCAGAAGGGAAATGCGCATTGAGCTAATATAAAAAGGCGGAGACACTTGTCTTGTTTTATGCAGGTCAACGAAATTTCCAAATATGTCATACATTGCAGAAATAGGACAATGGATTCAACCATGCGTGCCTAAACTGACCATTGGCGATTGGGGCAAAAATAATAGGAAATCGGATCAAAATAAACGGAAAGTTTAAAAACATAAGGACAAAGATATGATCATTCGCATACCTTTGAATTGGGTGCCTGGTTGTTCTTCTGACGTCAAAACTAAGTTATTTTTCACTAAAATAACGACCTGTTATCACAGAAACAAATGCGACATAGATATTTTTTCAAGAAGTAACAGCTAGAGACTGTCGGTTTATTCCACCCCCTGAGTTGTAGATTAAGTCAGCGTTGTATAATTAAAAAAAAAACAACCTGAAATTATGTCAGAATATTATAATGACCAAGTGTCAATTTAATGTTGCATCTTGGCTACGCTTTGAAGTGCGGACGCTACTGCAAGTCAACGGTTATTAGCCTCGCCCCTTGCAAGACTCGTTACATCTAGGGTCATTCACAGCCGCGGGACAGAAAAAAAAATGCTGGTCCCCGTTGCGTTGAGTTCGAATTATGACAGGATGTCTGCTGACTCGTACACGACTTGTGCCCTGGATATATTGTATTTCAATGTTACTGTGTAAAACTTAAAATTTAGAATTTGTTAATTAAAAAATGTGGGTGAGTATACGGCTTTAACGTCATTGGGTACATCGGAATCACAGTCGGCAATACCTCGCAGGATTTATCGTTATTTTGCTGTCATCCCTTAGTTCGAGTGGTGGGGCCTGTCGGGTTTTCTGCTTTGCGCATGTACACGTACTGGATGTCACCGGGGATCACGGCCGTGCGTAACCGCAGATGGTCCGGGATGGTTTGATTTAAGTTGATGAATAAATCGAATATTATATCGAAGTGATCCTTAAAGGTAGAAAAGACGGCCACTTTCACTGGTCACGCTTTCTTGGTGATTACATTGATGTGTGGGTTAATCAACTTTTGCAGTGCTTAATTTCTTTTTTCTTTTTATCCCATATGCTTTTATAGACTCAAACAATTGTTCTGCTCTAACCTATGATTGACTTTTGAACAGATGATCATAATTTAACAACCAACATTATTATTTTATTTTATTACTATATAAACGACCATCTTTATTTACTGCTTTGAATCAACCATAAACTGTTGTCTCGGTCTATCATCCTGCCAAAATCAGAGACTTTAGAATGATCGTTCATGTACATTTGATCATGATTATTTCCAAATGATTAAGTGTACTGCCAATAGTTTGGGTATCATTTTAGGGCAGGCATATCTTTAATTTTGACAAAAATTATTAATTTTCATTGTAACAGCCAAACATCACCATAGTTCAATTTAAACATACTTGACTACAGCTTTAAGGGTATGTCAAAAAAGAAGCGCGTAGGCGAAATATAAATAGAATTATCTCTTTAATATAAAGGGGATAATTCAGTAATTTTGGGGGGTTGCACAGTTAAAGTTGGTAGAAGTATGTGGTAATGTTCTTGCTATGGACCGACGGCAGCGGAGGCTTATTCGTCACCGAAAAGCGCCGCACGAGGGCGCTGAAGTCAGTACCTTGTGTGGCCACCGTGAGCTGCAATCACTGC